>PVJS01008395.1:0-53245 GCA_004027185.1 Glis glis | reverse complement strand
AGGAGGAGGAGAAGGAGGAGGAGGAGGAGGAGGAGGAGGAGGAGGAGGAGAAGAAGAAGAAGAAGAAGAAGAAGAAGAAGAAGAAGAAATATTGATGATGATGATGATGATGATGATGATGATGATCTCGTAGAGATATTCTCCTGTACTGTTCACCCAGTTTTCCTTGGTGGTAACAACCTGCATAGCTGTAACACCATATCACAAACAGGGTGTTTACACTGATAGAACCCACTGAGCTTATTCACAGTTTCCTGGTTTTCACTTGTTCTCCTATGTGCATGTGTGTACCTTCAGCTCTATATTTATCACATGTGTAAACTCCTGTACACACCATGATGTGCAGGACCCTGAAGTATTCCACCACTACACTTCTCATGTTGCTCATTTGTATTAACACCACCTCCATCTACCCTAACCTTCCTGGCAGCCACTAACTTGTCCTCTCTTTCTCAAATTTTGTCATTTCAAAAATGCTATATTAGCCAGGCATGGTGGTGCACACCTGTAATCCCACTACTTGGGAGCATGAGACAGGAGGATCACAGATTCAAGGCCAACCTCAGAAACATAGTGAGACTCTCAGCAACCTAACAAAACACTGTTTCAAAACAAAAAATAAAAGGGGCTGGGGTATAGCACATTAAAAAAATACTATATTAATGAAATCATACAGTGTGCAAATTTATGACATCTGCTTTTTTTTATAGCCTCAGCAAAATTCACTTGACATTCATCTAAGTAGGGTTTACAGCAATCCTCCCTTATCCGTGGCTTTGCTTTCCTTAGTTTCAGTTACCTGTGGTCAGCTGCGGTCCAGAAATACTAAATGGAAAATTCCAGATGTTAACAATTCCTAAGTTTAGATTGCACACCATTTTGAGCAGCATGATGAAATCTCACAATATTCTGCTCCATCTAGCCCAGACAGTGGATCATTCCTTTGTCGGGCATATTCAAGCTCTATATGACATCCGTATGTTTGTCACTTAGTAGCCATCTCAGTTTTCACATCAACTGTTGTGGTATCACCGTGTTTGTGTTCAAATAACACTTAATCTACTTAATAATGCCCCAAAGCACAAGACTAGTGATGCTGGTAAATTGAATATGTCACAGAGACAACTCATAAGTTGCTTCTTTTAAATTAAAAGTTGAAAATTCTAAATTTAATAGTGAAAAAAATGTGCAGAGGTTGCTAAGGTGTTTGGTAAGAATGAATCTTCTATCTGTGAAATTATTTAGAAGAAAAGTTTTCATCATTATTTTAAATTTTATTCACTTGTCTCTAAGTTTGCCAATTCTTTTTCTGTTATTCATACTCTATAACTGAGCACATTAAGGGAAAATTTGTTATTGCTACTATAATTTTCAGTTCTTTAATTTTTGTTTGATTCTTCTTTATAAATTCCATTTATTTCCTGAAATTTAATTTTTTTACTTCAAAGAGAATTTAAAATTGTCTATTGATACAGTTTTTTAATTTTATTTATTACATTTATTGGTACATTGTAGTTATACATTTTGATAAGTGTCAGGGTATCAGAAGCATGCATGCACACATTTATCATTTAGCCCTCCCTCAAATCCCACCCTATTCCCTCCCCCTTCCCTCCTTTCTGTGCTCAGCATAGTGATTGACTCTGATAAGTTTGTGTATATACATCGTGTGCATTATTGTATTTCCCTCTTCCCCTCTCCCGTCTCCCTCAGTTAGGTCGCCTTCTTTACTCAACTAAAGTTTTCTCCTTCTTTGTCTGGAGTCCCTTCTAAGTCCCATTCTCCCTAGCTTCCACATATTAGGGAGAACATCTGACTTTTCACTCTGTGATTTACTAATCTCACTTAGCATAATGTTCTCCAGTTCCCTCCATTTCCCTGCAAATAATGTAATTTTGTTCTTCTTTATGGCTGCATAAAATTCCATTGTGTACATATCCCATAGTTTTGTAATCCATTTATCTGATGATGGACACCTTGGCTGGTTCCAAAGTTTAGCAATTGTGAATTGTGCGGCTATAAACATAGATGCACATGCATTAGTCTGGTAGTTTGGTTTCAGTTCTTTTGGGTAGACACCTAGAAGTGGTATTGCTGGGTCATATGGTAGGTTCATTCCCATTCTTCTGAGGATCCTCCACACTGTTTTCCAAAGTGGTTGCACTAATTTGCAATCTGACCAATGGTGTATTCTCCACATCCTCACCAGCAATTGTTGTTGCTTGTGTTTTTAATGATTGCCATTCTAATTGGGGTTAGGTGAAATCTCAGGGTAGTTTTGATTTGCATCTCTCTAATTGCTAATGATGTTGAACATTTTTTCATACATGTATTGGCCATTTGTATTTCTTCTTCTGTGAAGTGTCTATTTAGTTCACTTGCCCATTTTTGATTGGATAATTTGTTTTTAGTGGTGATTTTTTTAAGTTCTCTGTGTATTCTAGATATGAGTCCTCTATCAGAGGAGTAGCTGGCAAAAATCTTCTCCCATTCTATTTGCTCTCTGTTGAGGTTCTTGTTTGTTTCCTTTGCTGCACAAAAGCTCTTCAGTTTAATGCAACCCCATGTATTGATCCTCATTTTAATTTCCTGTGCCTTTGGGATCTTGTTGAAGAAGTCTTTACCTGTGCCTATGTGTTGAAGTGTTCGGCCTATGCCCTCTTCAAGTAGCTGCAAGGTCTCTGATCTGATTTCTAGGTATTTGATCGATCTTGTATTGACTCTTGTACAAGGTGAGAAAGTATGGTTTATTTCTATTTTTCTGCATATGGTTAGCCAGTTTTGCCAGCACCATTTGTTGAAGAGGCTACCTTTTTTCCAGTGGATGTTTTTAGTCCCTTTGTCAAAAATCAATTGGCTGTAGGTGTGTGGATTTGTTTCGGAGTCTTCTATTCTGCTCTATTGGTCTATGTGTCTGCTTTTGTGCAAATACCATACTGTTTTTATTACTATAGCTTTGTAGTATAGTTTGAAGTCAGGTATTGTGATGCCTCCTGCATGGTTCTTGTTGCTGAGAACTATTTGGCTATTCTGGGTTTTTTGTTTTTCTAAATGAATTTAAGGACAGATTTTTCTATGTCAGTGAAGAAGGACTTTGGTAATTTAATGGGTATTTCATTGAATCTGTAGATTACTTTTGGAAGGATGGCCATTTTCATGATATTTATTCTGCCTACCCAAGAGCATAGGAGGTCTTTCCATCTTCTAAGATCTTCTTCAATTTCTTTTTTTAATATTTTAGAGTTTTCCTTATAGAGGTCTTTTACCTCCTTGGTTAGGTTTATTCCTAAGTATTTTATTGTTTTGGGGGATATCATGAGTGGAAGTCTCCCAATATTATTGTATTGGGATCTATGTGTGATTTAATGTCATGAAGAGTTTCTTTTATGAAAGTGGTTGCACTTATGTTTGGGGCATAAATGTTGACTATTGTTATATCCTCTTGCTGGATTGTTCTTTTTACCAGTAGGAAATGACCTTCTTTGTCTCTTCTGATGAGTTTCGGTTTGAAGTCTAATTTGTCTAATATCATAATTGCTACTCCTGCTTGTTTTCAAGTTCCATTAGCGTGGATTACCTTGTCGCATCCCTTCACCTTTAGTTTGTGCATATTTTTACTTTTAAGGTATATTTCTTGCAGGCAGCCTATACATGGATTGTGATTTTTAATCCATTTTGTCAGCTTATGTCTTTTGATTGGGGAGTTGAGGTCATTGATACTCAGTGCAATTATTGAGAGATGGGTTTTAATTCCTAACATTTTGAGACTTAATTTCTGTTTGAGGTAGTGTTTGTTCTTTGCCTAGTTGTTTGTTTGACGGAAATCACTGTTTCTATGGTTCTGCTGTTTCCTTATTATTTCTTCTTTGTAATTAATCTCTTTGAGTATTTTCTGTAGTGCTGGCTTGGAAGACATAAAGTCTTTCAGTTTCTGTTTGTCATGGAAGGTTTTTTTTTTTTCCCGTCAAATTTGATAGATATCTTTGCTGGGTAGATAAATCTTGCTGGAAATTGTTTTCTTCCAGGGTTTGGAATATGTCACTCCAGGCCCTCCTGGTTTTCACAACTTGGTTTGGAAAGTTGGGAGTGATTCTTTTTGGTTTGCCTCTGAATTTTACTTGGCCTTTTACTCTCGATGCCTTTAAGATTCTCTCCTTGGCTTCTACATTAGTCAATTTGATTATTATGTGGCGTGGTGAACCTCTTCTCTGAGCCTGTCTATTGGGGGATCTATATGTTTCCTGTACCTGTGTGTCGACCTCTCTTTCTATGTTTGGAAAATTTTCTAAGATTACTTCTCTGAATAGATTATTGATTCCTTTGGTTTCAGCTTGTATTCCCTCCTCTATCTATTATTCTTAGGTTTGCTCTTTTAAGGCTGGCTGAGATCTCTTCAATCTCCAATTCATGCTGTCGAATTGTTTTTTCTAGTTTATATACTATGCGTTCATTTTTGGAGACGTCATCTTCTAAGATTTTGTTTTCCATGTGGTCTAGTCTATTGTTGATGGTCTGTATTGATGCCTTCATTTCAATTATTGCATTCTTCACTTCCTTCAGAGCTTCTTTTTGATTCCTGTTCAGGGTGTCAGATTCTTTGTTTATTTGATCCTTCATTCCTTTCATGCTCTCTCTGAATTCTTTTCGGAAATCCTGTATCATTTCCTCTATTGAAGTTCTGAATTGTCCTTCTGGCAATCTTTGCACTTCTGTGTTGGTGGGTTCTGTTGTTGTGGGATTGTGGGGGATCATTATTTCTTTGCTATTCTTCCTTTTCATGATTTCAGGTTTCTTATGTTTATACCTTTGTTGCTTTTGGTAGCTCTCTCTTTCTCATTCTGTAGGTTTCCTATATCTAATCTCTCTTTACAATTTCTTATTCTGGAGGTAGATAGTTGCTACTAGGTAAGCCTTAAAGTGAATAGCCTTTTACTGAATGGTTATTCTCACTTGCTCAGTATAATGTCCATTTGCAGGCCCAATTCTTGGTCTCCTTCAGTGATTGGGACCCTTGCCTGGTGCATCTCACTACCTGTTCTGGTGACCAATGCTGCTATTGCCCCTCTCACTGCAAGCGTGGGTCTCCGCGTTCTCCACTTGGGCTGTCCCTATGTCTCTCTGTCTACACCTATGGCAGTTGTCACCAGCAGGGGAACCCGGGTTTGTGTCTCTCTTTGCCTACAGAAGTGGTGGATGTCACTTTGACCTGATTCTGTGAAACACAGAACTCCACGTTTTCCACAGAGAGGGCTGGTTTGGTCCAATTTTCCCCAAGTATCACAACTATATGTCCTGTGGTGATCCCTGGGGACTCTAAAAGGGCACTGCTACCCGCGGGCTGCAAGTCTGTCCCACCCAAATGTCGCCAGGTACTGTCTGCTTATCCACATGTCTACCGTTTCCCACAGTAGACCCCATTCTCACCTCTGCCGGGACAATCCGCACAGTCTCAGACCCTGCAAGTTGCTGTGGCCACACTGGGTGGTCTCCCCCTGGAGTAGCTCATTGACTTATGATCTCATTGAGTGCTGCTCTTAATCTCTGGGGGGGGGTGGGCTCAGTCACTACCGCAGGTTCTGGTCAGGCCTCCAGGCACTGGGGACTCTGCCAAGCGTGGATCGAACTGCTGTTTGCTTTTGTCGCTGATGCTCTGCAGTTGCTGGTTTTATAACTGGTCCCTGGCTTCTTTGTTGGTGGCCTTCATAAGTCGCAATGCCGGTAGCTGCTGGTGCAGTCTGACCAAGATGGCACCACTGCCACTTGTGCCAATGCAGCAGTTTTGGTCTGTGTCGTGTATGGAGCGAGTTGCTGCTCACTTTCACTGCTGCTATTCTGCAGTTGCTGGATTCACAATAGGTCGCTGGCATCTCCATTGGTCTTGTGTGGAAGCCACAATGCTGGTAGCTGCCGGTAAGGTCCTGCCAGGATGGTGCCACTGCAGCCGCTGTTGCTGCCGATGTTTGGTCTCTTTTGAGTGTGGAGCGAGCCGCTGCTTGCTTTTGTCTCTGCTGACCTGCAGTTTAACTTACAGCAGGTCTCTGGCTTCTCTACTGGTGGCGTGTGGAAGCTGCAATGCCAGTAGTGGTGGCACGGTCTGGCCAAGATGGCGGCACAGCCATTCCTTAGGTAAGGCGCTTGGAGCTTTTTACATTCCTGTGTTTTGTCTTCTGGCTTTGATTCCATCATGTTTCAAACTTTTCATTGTTTAGTTCAAGTTTTTGTTGTTTTTCTTCTGTCAAGAAGTTGCTTTGATGGCGATTGAGATCCTAGTCACAGAGAGATCGTAACGTGGTATTTCCCTTGGTCACCATCTTGGAACCCTTCTCTATTGATACAGTTTTAGAGTCTTTGTTAAAATCCTTGTCATATAATTCCAGCATTCATCTTGGTTTTGACATCTGTTGATTGTCTTTTTTCATTCAAGTTGTAATTTTCTTAGTTCTTAGTATGATATGAGATTCTTAAAATTATATATTAGACACGTGGCTATTGTTTTATGATACTCTGGGTCTTATGTAAATATTTTATTTTATTAGGCAGCTTCTGTTTAGGTTTAGCACACAAATCATGACCTACATCTGTGGGCTGTGTGGTTCAAATGGGAACTTAGTTATCAGAGTGTTGGCAAATCTGGTTCATTTGTTACCGTTATGACTCCCGCCGGGATCTGCTCATGCAGTCTAAGGAGAAGGAAGGTGTTTCCCCATCCTGGGCTGCCATCTAGCTCTAACTCAGGCAAGATATTCTCTGGCTAAGTTGCAGGGAGTCTCATTAAGTTGCTGCGGCTGGCCTAGAACCTATGATCCTTCTGTCTCAGCCTCCCAGGTACTGGGATTACAGATGTCTGCCACCACCCTTGGGTATGTTAAAAGAAATCTTGCTGGGGCCACCAGCCACATGGTGTCTTTTAGTGGGGATGAAAGCCTTAGGTCCAGTGCAGAAGGAGAGCACTTCTGTTTACCCCTTACTAACTATAGGGTTCCCAATGAATCCACTTCGCCAATGCTTATCAATTTGCCTAAGAATGTCTATAGGACAATCCCAAGTAGGAATGAACCTACCTATGCCACTTTTGGTTGTCAAGCTGGTGGTCTAGAAATGTGGAAACTGGATCATCTGCTTCTGCTGGGTGGTGGGTGACCTCATACTTTGTTGTTTCTGTGATCCTAGTGTTGATAGCCAGTATTTCTTTTTCTCTCCTTCCTGAGCCTTCCTTTTCTTGCCTATTCCATTATTTCCAAAGATCAGGTGCACTTAGTGGACAGGAAGAGAAAGTTATGAGTCTGTTATCTTATCAAGGTGGATATGCCGCAAGGTATAGTTTAACATGTAAAAGACCATTTTTTCAGAAGTTGATGAGAAAAACATATTCCAACAGTATATATGGAAATGGAAATAAAAGAATATGAGGAATAAGAAGTTGGGGAGGTAGGAATAAGTCTTATACTGAATGTACAAAACATTAATTATAAACAATGTTTCAGAGTCACAATTGTATGCCATAAATAGGAAATAGCTCATATATTATATACACAAAGAAAAATGAGGAATCAGAAACTTTATATTTTGACAAGTGTCTAGGTAGCAGTAATGTACTGTTGTTTTAGTTCTGATAATTTTCCTAAATTTTTAAAATCATGGTCAGAATAAACTAATGTGAATTGGGTGCAAATGCAGTAAAATTTTTTGTTGGCACATGTAATTGTTATCTGTTCCACAATTTCAAAAATTATGATTCTAAATTGATTAAAACTTTCAGTAGATCAAGAATATCATAGACAACTTTAAAGAAAATGATACAATTGAAGAATTCATATGAAACACACTTGAAGACAAAATAAATCTAGAAAAATTGAAGTAACTTGGTTAGAAAATATACAAAAGGAACAAAATAGTGATGTTTTACACACACACACACACACACACACACACACACATTGAACTGTTAAATAATAAAGGTAGTACTGCAATTTAGTGAGGGAAAATATTGTCCAAATAAGGTATTCAGTCAATTTTATATTTAAATAATGAAAAAAGAAACTTTGACCAATATCTCATAGCATATTCAAAGACCAATTCCATAAATTATTATCTAAATTTGGAAGATAATACGCTACAGATAACATAGGAAAGGGCTTTCATGAACTTGAGACAGGCAAAAATTTCTGAAGTAGAATATAAAAGCACTAATCATAAAGGAAAAGATTTGTAATTTGTACTAAATTAAAATTTAAAACTTCTGTTCATCATAAGACAATATTAAGAGGCTGAAAAGACAAGCCACAGAGTGGGAGAAGAAATTTGCAATGCATATATCCAACAATGGACTCTTATCTACAATGTATAAAGGACTCTTACAATTGAGATAAAAAAGACAGACGATCCATTTGAAAAAATTGTCAAAAGACTTGAACAACACTTTACAAAAGAGATTGTCCAACCGGTCAATAAGCATATGAAAAGTTACTCCACTTCTTTATTCATCGAGGAAATTAAAATTAATACAAAATGAGACATACTACACACCCACCAGCATGGTCAAAATAAAAAAAAATTAAAATATCAAACTACCACAGACAGGGGTTTTGTGCAACTAGAATTGTTATACAGTATCCTTGGCAGTATCAATTAGTTGTATCACCTTGTAAAAACATTTGAAAATGAACATGTACACAATTCTGTCAACCCAGAAATTCCACACCTACTTATACATAAGCGCACACAGGCACCTAAATACATGCAAAAGAATATCCATAGCAGATTTGTTCATTTCAGATAAAAGCAGGAAACAACTCAAGTGCCCATCAACAGAAGAATAAGCAAGTAATCTGCAGTGTATTTACATACAGAAATACCAAAAGCAAAAAAAAAGAAAAATAGAATTGCTATCACATACAATAACACAATAGGTATAATGTTGTACAATTGAAAGCACAACCTAAAAAATACTTATTCTATTATTTCATTTTTTAAAAAGGAAAACATGTAACTAAAAATCACAATATTGGTTTAAGTTTGGCTGTTCGGTTTCTGAGAATGAATATGACAAAGGCTTCTGAGTGCTATACTGGAAAATTTATTGAGCTAAACACTTAAGATCTGTGCATTTTAGTGTATTTATACAATAACTAATTAAAATATTTATGGAAAAGAAATCTACCTGCTACTACTCAAAATTTACATCACAACTAATTGTGACCAACTCCAAAGATATTGCACAGAAAAAAGAGCTAGATTTTTTTAAGTATTATTTTGTTTGTATTCCTCACTTAAAAACACAATTGAGGAGGATGTGGGCATTTAGAAGTTAGAGGATGTGGATTTGAGTAACACATCCCTGCTTACTCATGATAAAATATGGCAGGTCATTTAACAACTGAGTATCAATTTTATCATCTGTAAAATATTAATTAAAATGCATGCTTCAGTCATCTGAAGGTGACTTCAAAAGAGTTACAACTTTTAAAACAAATGCAAATTAAGATTGATTGTATGTAATTGGAAAAATATCCTGATGTGTTGGGGATAATTAAAATAGTAAGAAGGATATCAAGAATTCTGGAGAAGACATTTAGAAGGCGAAATGGAGAAGGTATAACTGACCAGTGTGTTAAGACATTTCAATCCAGTTTATGTAATTGAGTATAGAGCATTTTCATTTGGAGGCTCACTCCATAGACCTAGTAAACCCATTTTGTCTAAAACTGGCCTCCTTGTACCAAATTTGACCCCATAGTTTCTGACTACTCTACATATTCCAGTGAATTTCTGTCTTCCCAGATGCTCCACCTTGTAGTTTCAGTGTCATTCTTAACCCTTCCCTCAGCCTTTTCCCTTCACAGCAACCAACATGTCTTGATATTATCTCTTCTTCCTTCATATCATCCACTCCTTTCTCTCCATTCTATTACTATCTGCTTAGTACCACCCTTATGTCTCATCCAAGTTGATACAATGAACTCTTGAGTGATGTTCTAGCATCTAGGATCATCTGCATACTGTTGCCAAAGCCAACTAGAGAAAACAGATCTGATGATCAGTGGCATAAAAAACCCTTCATTGTTTAGGAAATTCCTTCAGGATGAATGCACCATCTTAGAAATATCATAGTTACCTTTCATAATTAGACCTATGTTGTTTCCTTCCAATCCATATTCTTACAGTGCTCCGGTCCACCACTTGCCCCTCAACCAGCATTTTCCCCAGGTTCTTTTAATTACTTGTATGTATTGAAAAAACAATGATATTTTAATCAGGAGCTCTGTTACTCATGTTTCCTCAATGAGAAACATGTCCCTCCTCTTGTCTCTATTCTCTCCTGCATCCCTTCACAAACTTTGAAACATTCTCAGGTTAAATATCTCAACCACAAAGCTTTCTCAGGAAGGGGAGGGTGTGGAGACTCGCTCATGTGTGCTCACAGCACCTTAACCTCTCTTCACTCTCCTGTGGTGTGACCTCTGACTGGACTGTAACCAACCTCCCCTGAGGTCCGGATTCATGCCTCACTTATCACCCTGCCACTGGAAGAGTGCTGTAATACTTTGGATTTGTGGTGTACCCCAGCCCTCATGGAAATGTTGGAAGCAGGGCATGGTTGTAATCTCAGCAGTGGATAAACCCATGATGTGAGAGCCAGTAGGGTGTGGCAGGAGAAGGTGGGTCCCTGGGACTGTGGCCTTGCTTGTTCTCTTTCTTCCAGCCTCCATGATGTGAGAGCAAAGTCTTGTGCTCTCCCTCTCTCTGCTTCCCACCACCTCCATTCCCTGAGATCCACAGTCCCCAGGTCCCCAGTCTCACATGGACTGAACCCCAATATCTCCAGGGAAAATTGTGAGCAAATAAATCTTCCTTCCTCTAAGTTATGTAGTCAGTTCTTTAGATTATAGCTGTGAAAATGCTGACTAATACAAGTGCCAAATATTTAGTAGGCATTGGATGGCAAGGTCTTGAGTAAGTAAATGGCTGAACAAGTATTGAATTTGCTGCACATCTCCTGCTTGAAGCTCTACATCTCTGTACTCCACAAACAGGTACAGTGGGGTTTCAGAAGAATGGAGATGTAAGGAGAAGGAAAAGGTAACACTCCAGATAGCAGTGCTGATGTTGAAGAAACCACAGAAAAGGTGTGAGAGGGGGTGTCTGTAGATGCTTAGATGAGAAACAACCATGCCAGGAACTCCAGATTATACCGAAAAAAAAAAAAAGAATCGCATCTGAGAAAGGAGAGGAGAGAAAAAGAGAAAAAAAAAAACAAAGAAAAAAGAAAGAAAGAAAAAAGTGGAAAAGAAAGAAAAAAGGAATTCAAAGGTAAAGAAAGAATACTGACGCTAGAACAAGTGAAACAGGTCTAAAGCTGCATATATATATATATATATATATATATATATATATATATATATATATTATTTTTTGAAGAACCTCTGGATTCCTTATTCCTGTGGCTGTCTACAACATGTTAACCTTTGTTTCATCTTCCCTAATACATTCCCCTCGCTCGCCACCTAATTGTCAGAAAAAAGACATAGATAAAGGAATAAATTGTGTTTCAAGTCACCTTAGTTTAATGGGTGTATTTTTATCATTATATTTAAGAAAACTTTGGTGGCCTTAATATGTATTTTTTTAAATCAGTTAAATCAGTATTAAGGAAAATGACATCTTCTTGCCCCTAGAAAAAAGGCATTGTTTTCAACCTGTTTACTTGAGATGAACCTACCTTATGACAAGTAAAGACTTTTAACTAAAAGAGTGATTTATCCAGTACTTAGGAGGCTGAGACCGGAGGATCACAGGTTCAAGGTCAGCCTCAGAAACCTAACAAGACCCTGCTTCAAAATAAAAAATAGAAAGTGCTGGGGTTGTAACTCAGAGGTAGAACACCCCTGGATTGGATCCCCAGTGCCACACCCACACATACAAAGAGTGATTTGTAAAAGCAATAAAACAAATCATGTTTGTCTCGTGCTCTGTGTTATCTATGGAGTGGAACTTCAGCACCTTCCCAGACTGCTATTTCCCAGTTGGAAATGGCTAGACAACGACCTGCTTGAATACTGGTTCAGGGAAAACTTCTCTCAGGATTCTATTTAACTGAATAACTTCAAGAGTAAAAAATTGGATTATGCAATCTGAAAAAAATATCACTTGTACATTTAGAAAATAATGCCACATACTGGGAATATCCACACTTGCTATACCCTCTTTTCCACCAAAAAAGCTTGTAAGAGATTTAACTGTGATACTTAATCAATCACGATTTGCTAATGATATCAAAGTGGCAGATTCAAGTGCACTTTAGATCATTTGAAAAGCCTTTTATTTTTCATGTACTTCTTTTGTCTGGTGTAGAATAACCTTTAAAACTCTATCTCAGCCCTCTCTTCAGTGAAAAGACAGAAACTAATCACAAATGGGAACTGATTGCTGCTCACCAAACTTGAAATAAAATGCAGGTCTAAAGCTTCCTATGCAGAAAAGACAGAACCCTCTCATCACATATTGAATATGATTGCTGTCTCTCTCTTTCCATCCTGTGACATCCATTACCATACTGAGATATCTTTACAGAGAGAAGAAACTACAGATTTAAATTCCATAGTTGTATTAGTTCTGCGGAACGTTTCTTTAAGTTTTATTCATTTTACCTGTTTAAACTGGCCTCCAGCTTGTCTCTTCTTTCACCACCTAACCTTCTCTAAGTTTCTTTAGAAATTATTGGCATTGGCAAAGTCTCTAACTGAAAATAAGTTAAATTTCGAGGTTGGTTTTAGAAAGAAAATGTTGCTTAATTACAGGTTGCTGATTGTCTTTCCACTTTTTAGAAATACATAGATCAGGAACTCTACTCAGTCTCCCTTGGAGAGATTTCACCCAAGTGTTCTCTGGATTTTTCCATGCCCACCAGTTTTTATTTTTCTGAAGCGTGTGTGCGTGTGTGTGTGTGTGTGTGTGTGTGTGTATTCTAAACATATACATACTACATATTTGTCTTCCAAAATTAGTATTCAGGAGATTAAACTCAATCACCCAGATTTTTCTACTTCTTTCACCCAGATTTTTCTACTTCTTTCAGAGCACTCGCTTGGCTTTATATACCAAGTTCTCCCTTCAGCTCAGGTTTGTGTCTTTCTGTTTTCCACACCTTGTCCTCTTTACTCATGAATTTTTTATGATTTTTATAAGCATTTGAACTTATTTCCTGGTTCTATATTTTAAAAACTGACTAACAGGTCAGTGTTATGAAATGAATTGTGTTCCTCCCTCCCACCAAATTCAAATGTTGAAGCCTTAGGCCCCAGTACCTTAGAATGGGACTGTATTTGGAGATAAGGCCTTTAAAGTGATTATTAAGTGAAAATGAAGCCATAAGGTCCTAATCCAATATGGCTGGTATCCTTATAAGAAAAGGAAATGTGGGCACTCAGAGGGACGTCAAGGCACAGAGAGATGGTGATGTGAAGAAGCAGCAATTGGGTAGACATTAGCAAGCTAAGAAGGGAGGTCTCAGAGATCAACCCATACCTTGATCTTGGCCTTCTAGCCTGCTGTATTGTGAGAAGTAAATTTATACTTATTTAGGTCATTTTGTGGTATTTTGTTATGGCAGCTCTAGCAAACTAATACAGTCAGTATCACGGCAAGATAATTTTTAACAATATAGAGAATAGGATTGTGTTCTTCGTCCAATTGAGATAGTGCAATTTTTAACATTTAGAATGCGATGTGCTTACAAGTACTCTCAAGGGCTGTTGGGGCACCACCAACAGTTGGGGCATCACCAACTGAGGACAGGGTCCTCAGCCTGTCAGAGTCTGTGAGGCACAGAGAAGGGCAGAGGTGCCTGATATAGTAGTAAACCAAGAACAGAGCATTAATAGATCAGTTTTCAATGCAGGCTTCAAAGCAACGGTCTCAAGGCATGAAGGTACTGATTTTCTGTAGAGCTGCTCCTCAGATATGCAACTCTAGATTAGTACTTCTGAAGGAGTAAATTCTTATTGATGTAAAAAATGAAGTTAATGATTCCTTTGATGAACTCAGGGGAGGCCAGTAGTTGAGAAAAATTATAGAATAAAATTACAAGTAACCACCATTTAACTTACGGCATTCATTATTCAGCAAATATAAATGAGAGTGGTTTGAGTTCTGATCCTGGGTTCTCTCCCTACTCCATTGACTGGAGATCTACTGGGAGATAGCCTTTTCCAAACTTCCCAGTCATGGAATAGAGCTTCATGTATCCTGAATATCTCTGTTCACTGCCTATGACAAATCATACCCCTCCCTACTCATCTAACCTCTTCCTTTTTCTCCTTCCCAATCACTCTGCTTTCCCTCTGTTGGCTATTTTTCCTCTGCTTCTCTTTTTAAAATCTTTCTGTTAAAATTGCACACCATACCAAATCAACTTCTTGGCAGTGTGATCTACTTAATTTGTGGGACCCTGTGTCAAATAAATATAGAGCAACTTGCTTACAAGGCACACACACACACACACACACACACACACACACACACACACGAAAAAAAGAACACAATTAAAGGCAATAAAACACAAATCCTTTAAAAAAGCAATTTGTTACATACAAAGTATAATGGGTGAAGGAAAATGTGGTACTTGTACACAATAGAATGTTATTCAGCCATAAAATGATGGAACTCTGTCATTTGTGGCATTATGAATGGGACTATAGTTCATTATGTTAAGTGAAATAAACCAAGCACAGAAAGACAAGGACTACCTGCTCTCACTCATATGGGGAACATAAAAAGAAAAACTGACATCACTTTTACTTTCGTCAATTTAAAATGTATTGGTAAACATGTATTTTGATACTCAATATACAAATTGCCTGAAAAATAAGTCAAAAAATCTGAAGATAATAAAAATAATACATTAATAAAGTATTATTATTACAATATATTAGAAAATGCATCAATATATTTCTTTCTTTGCAATGTGTAAGTTTGTTGTTAGGTATCACAATAAATGGCTGTGCTATTTAAAATGAAATTTATTTTAACTGATATGTAAAAACAAAAATCATCCATATTTATGGGGCACTATGTGATGTTTTGGTTCATGCATACATTTTATAATATTCATTCATTCATTTAGTTAGTTACTTATTTAGTTAGCTCATAGAAGTTGAGAATATAATGATGGTTACCTGGGGAGAGTAGAGGGTATGGGAGGAGGGATGGAAAAATGTTGGTCATAGATACTATGGTTAGATAGAAGAAATATGTTCTGTTCTATTGCACAATAGAGTGACTATAGATGATAATGTACTGTATATTTTAAAAGCTAAAAGAAAGGATTTTGAATATTTTTATCTAAAAATGACAAATATTTAAGGAGATAAATATGTTTACTATGATTTAAATATTATACAATGTAGTTGGGTGTGGTGGTGCATGCCTGTAATTCTAGTACTTGGGAGGCTCAGACAGGAAGATCAAAGGTTCAAAGCCAGCCTCAGCAATTTATCAAGGCTTTAAGCAACTTAGTGAGATCCTGTTTCAAAATCTTAAAAAAATAGGGCTGGGGCTATAGCCCAGAGGTAGAACTTTCCTGATTTCAATCCCTGGTACCACAAAATAACTAACTAACTAACTAACTAACTAACTAAATGAATGAATATTATACAATGTATACATGGACAAACACATCACATAGTGCCCCTAAAATATGGACGATTTTTGTTTTTACATATCAGTTAAAATGAATTTCATTTTAAATAGCACAGCCATTTATTGTGATATATAACAACAAACTTACAATTTGCAAAAAGAGAAATATATTGATGCATTTCCTAATATATTATAAATAATAATACTTTATTAATGTACTATTTTGATTTATTTTCTGATTTTTCTGACTTATTTTTCAGACAATTTGTATATTGAGTATCAAAATATATGTTCACCAACACATTTTCAATTGACTAAAGTGAAAGTCACATCAGTTTTTCTTGGTAAATACAAGTTTGCAAATAAATATTGATAATGTTTAATGCTGAGAACTATCTTTCTGCTGATACAGCCATGACTAGGACAGGTCAGAAGAGTTTCTAGGCTGTGACACATTGGGATAAACCTCTGGTGTTATTTAATCCATAAATTTTAGTATTTTTTCTAGAGTTACTAAACTGTTAATACGAATTTGTTCTCTGTAAGTCTGTTATAACTTTAATATATTAATATAATGGCATCACATGAAAATATGTAAATTTAAATGTAATATTACATAGCATTTTAATGTTTTAATTGCTATTTCCTGTGACTTGTATAGATTGTGCAAGAAACCCAAAGTAGCTTTACTACTCATATATGTTAAAAATTCAAAACATCTAAGTCCGAATTTTATACTATACATTTTGATTATAAGGAAAAATAATTTTAATATTGCCTCCCTCAATTATTAATGCATCCAAAGCATCCTATGCAAATAATTTTCTGTCAAATATGACCTTGTTAAATTTAATTTCTCTTAAGTGCATAGATGAGCAGTCTGAAATGGCATGGCACTGCTTAAACCCAGAGACTGTGAGCCATTTTAATGGTAACATCTCTAGGATATTCTTCATTGCAATGTTTAAGTGTACGCCTTTCTTTTATAATAATTTGCCGATAAAGTTTAGTGCCTGAGCATGGACAATTTGGTGCTGTTGCTCAGGTCAGGGAGGTGAGGGAGGACTCACGCAGATGCCTCAGACCCTCCAAACCCGGCGCTGCCCCCATTCTATGCCCTTCTCTCTTGAAGAACCGCAGCAACTGCCACCACCTTTGCTGCTTCCTCTTTCCCCATTGCCCATCCAGACCTGAGTCCCCACCTGGCACCCTCTTGGGACAGCTCCCTGGGCCTCCCCACTCATGCACATGTGACATGCACCCCAGGATCCAAGCCAATTGCTCAGGACATGGTGTTCTCTACAGTCCTCGTCTCAGTGTTCGAGGCATCCTGTGCTCAACTGCGTGACTCTGCAATCCAGCAATTGCTTTGACTCTTCTCTCTTGCACACCCTCTCTATGGGTATCCAGATTTCCTTGTTTCCCACCTTACTGAAGCAACCAGGAGCATTTGACATAATAGAGCACGTCTATTTTATCAATACCCTTCCTGGGTACCTTTTAGGACTCGCACTTGTTTTTCTTCTCAGTTACTGGCCACTCCTTCCTAGTCATCACCTTGCCATTCCCTTCTCCTCTCCTGATCTCCTAATATGCAAGTCCCCATGATTCAGTCCTCAGTGCTCCCCCCTTCTTTATCTGCATCCACTCCCCTATCTCATCCAGTCTCCTGGCTTTAAATATCATCTTGATGCTTATGACCATCACATTTATGAGTGTGGTCCATGTACCTTTCCAAACTCCAAATGCATAAATCCAATTCTGTTGAGATATTTGATTTGGTACATATCTCAAACTCAACATATCCAAAACTAAACTTGTCATCTCCCTCCAAACTTATTCCATGCTCACCTTTTCCAATTCATTTAATTTTACAACTCCATTCTCTCTGCTGTTAGGTTAAAAAAAAAGTAAATTTCTCACTCTTAATATCCAGTTTTCAGGATGTTTCATCTGACAGAAATTTCAAATAAATCCAGTGATTCCCGACCACTTCTCATCAGTTCCACTGCTACCACCCACACCCAGTCACAGTCATTTCTCACCAGAATCCCTGCCATGGTCCCTAACAAATATTCCAACCGATTCTCATCCTCTTACTGTCTATCTCTATGAAACAGTCAGAATGAAACAATAAAGACGGGAAGTCCAATGCTCAAAACCCTTAAATTCTCTCATGTTAATTCAGGGTAAAACCAATTCACTTACCAAGCTCTTCAATCTCTAAATGACTTGGGTCCTATTACCTCTCTGACTTCCCTGGTCTTCACATTCATCAAAAGTGTCAGGTGTGTCTTCTCTGCCTTAGGACCTTTGTGCTGCCGTTCCTTCTCCCTGCCATGCTGTTCCCCGCATTCCTACACTGTTCATTCACTCACCTCCTTCCAGTTCATGGTCCAGGGACACCTTCTTAGTGAGGTTAACTCTCCCCTCCTTATTTGACATTACAACCACTTCTCCACCAATTTCCCTCACCTCACTCTTCTTTATTTGCACTTAAAATCCATATATCTAACACACTGTATATTTTTATTATTTATTATATATCATGTTAAAATGTATCTTTCTCAATGAAAAAATGACTGTCAATTTCATTCACCAGTGGATCTCACAGACACTTCTCATCTGTTTCATATTTCATCTGGGAGTATGTTAACAGGTGGATTTTTCTCTTCTTTTGACCAGGGTGCAAGAGTAAAATCCTTTTAAGATGTCATTTTTGTAAATCTGAATTTCTCTGGAAAGAACCAGTGATGGAATTTTCTCTAGATCTGTGAAAAGCAGGCTGCTTGCATTATAACTTTTCATTATTTTGGCATGAAAAGTGTGACATGATGTAACCCTACATCATTACATGTGTTCATATATTTATATGATGTCATCAGTTTAAAATGTTTATCCAAGAGAAACAGCAATTTTAAAAATGCAGATTAAGGTAATGACTATAACAGCCTGTTGGCATCCATTCTAGTAGTGCACAGGTGCCACTTTATATATTCCACAGGCCCCAAAATGAGAAAAATAAAAATGTGTCAGGAAAGAAGAATATGGCATAAAATTGATTTTAAAAAAGCATAAACTGCAATTCTGGTATTGCTAGAATTGATGTTTTTATAATTTTAAAAAAATCTATCATTTTACTGTGTACTTTTTAGTTTTGAAATTGAACTGAATATTTAAATTTTGAAAACACATTCAAGTCATCTCATTAGTCTCTTAAAGTTAAACATCATTATATGAATATAATTGGGAAGGTTACTTATTTATTTATTTTTGCTCTGCTGGGGACCAAACTCAGTGCCTTGAGCAAATGCTCTCCCACTGAGATATACCCCTAGCCCCTGTAAATTTATTAGTGTTAATTTATAAGTTTTTAATAGAAATGTATCGCCATTGGCAAATTAGAACATGGATTATTTTCTTATATATCATATATATGATATATGATATATATGATATGTGTCATTCTTTTAAATATTTCAAATAAGTAAATATTACCATACTACACCCAGGGACACTTATGCACTTACTTCTAGGTATTGTACCTTAGTAGCCTCAAATATTCTAGATTTTAACTTCATTTTCCAAACAGATATACTCTTTTTTTTCAGGTACTGGAGATCAAACTCAGGGGCATTCTACCTCCAAGCTGTACCCCTAGCTCGCTTACCCTTCCCTCCCTCTCTTCCTTCCTTTCTTCTTTCCTTCCTTCCTTCCTTTCTTCTTTCCCTCCTGGTCCTTCTAAGTTGCTGAGAGTCTCACTAAGTTGCTGAGGCTAGTCTCGAACCTGGGATTTTTCTGTCTCAGCTTCCCAAGTACTCAGATTACAGGTGTATACCACCTTGCCTGACAAGGTGAGCATAGTTTACCACTTAATAGTGAACTCTTCAATGAAAGGGAAATTATTTTTAAATATTTTGTTTTAAAGGACAAAATGCAAAGTAGAACAAGAGTAAATCTAAATAATGCATATATTTAGCTTTCATTAATATATAACATACTTTCTTTTAACATGTCTTCTATTCTACATATTTTGACAAATTATTTGATGTAATTTATTTTTTTGATGTAATTTAAAATAAAATACACAACATACAACCTTAAAAATAGAAAAAGAAAATTTAAAACCACAGATATTAGAGAAATTAAATATTCCAAGAACTTAGTGTAATACAGTTACTGTAATTGAGCATTAAATTTAGCTCACAGCTTTCTGGAAATAAAAAAAAACATTTAAAAAAAATTTAAAAGGAAGCCCAAAATGTCGCAAATAGAGTGTTACAAATGGTTATGGCATTAGATTGAAAGATGAGTAATTTGACATTTATAATGTTGTCCTTGTCTGATAATAAATGTATACTAGTCTCTGACAATCTCAATGCTACTTTTTCAAAACTAAATACTGAAAGTTATTTATTAATGATCTTTATATGAGCAACATTAAACAATATAGACAGAAAATTCCCTCAATATTGCTTTTCAGAAGAGGGAAAGATGTACTCTATGTGACCATTTGATTTGGCTGTTTTATTCTAGGGATGTAGACTAATGATGTTCAGCTATATGGGTTTCTGGTTCCAAATTGGTTTTTCACGAAGCCCAGAAATTAAAAATGTGTCTTTCTAGCAAGTGCCAAGGCCATCCTTTCTCAAATACATATTCTCCAAGCTATACTTTCAACAGCAGGACTGAAGCAATTCAAACTGAGCTATAATATCTAGAGACAAGTGTGTTGTAGACTAACAATATCCTAACTTTTTGGATACCATGTTTGATAATCACAGTATTCGTTCTGTACATTAAAAACTCAGGAACCTGAATTAATTTTTTTCAAAAGATTGGGAGAAAATTTCTTACATATGAAGAAGTAGATAGCCAAATCCATTGCCAAACTGAACTGACCCAAATATCTCTCAAACAGTAGTACTAGATATGCTGGATTATCTGAGACAATTCTCATCTGGAAAGCCAGATTTCCACAGGATACAGCAGAGACTAAATTAACTTGACCTGGAAAAATTGAGAGCAGGTATGGTTATCCATTTTGACCATTAAATCAATTATTACTACTCATTGGGATATCTGATATTTGCATGAATATATATATGAATATTTAGTGAATATGTATTCCCAGGCCAGTAATTTGAATGAGCTAGAGCATATAGTAATTATAATAAAATATCACTCTTTTATTTTGTCCTTTGCCATTTAAAATAACTCATATGTAATTATCAATATAAAAATAAAAAATCCTAAAGAGTAAAATGGCTCTATGGACTACAAGGCTGCTTGGCACAAAAGGATATTTTCAAGGTCTTTTTTTTTTTTGGTACTGGGGATCAAACTTAGGGACATTCTACTTCCGAGATACCCCTCACCCTTTTTATTTTTTTATTTTGAAACAGGATCTCACTAAGTTGCTGAGGCTAGCTTCAGACCTGCAATCCTCCTGTCTCAGCCTCCCAAGTACTAGGATCACAGGCTTGCGACACCACACCTGGCTTAATGCATGCTTAAAGTTTATTCATCTGGCAGTTTTGTATACCTTCTTACAATACATTGTAAATCTTCTCTTTCTCAATGAATTCAGATTCATGAAACTTCCATAAATTACCTGAAATAAACTAGATGCTTATTTCCCTGCATCTGGAAATATATTTCTATCATATGTATGTCTGCATATATAATTCTATTATATAATAGTTATCATGTTTGTTTGTTCATACATTTCCGTTCAAACCTTGACTGTAAGTGGGAACCAATTGGCAACCTTTAAAAATATCAATACCTGAGGCATTCATTTCAATAGTTTTCAAGAGATACCCTTCTCACTTGAGATTTTTATTTGGTCGGTCCAGGTACCATCTGAGCACCAGTAGTCTGGGAAACTGTCCAGGTTATTCTAATGTATGGCCAAATTGAGTATCACTGCTCTAGGCTGTAAGATTCTTGAGAGTAGGGGCCATGGCTTATTCATCCTACATTTGCTTAAAACTGTGCCCACTAATATTCTATTTCAGAACACATATTACTGGATATTATCCAATAGTAAAACCCAATCATAGAGTTAAGCTCATAAATATATTCCAAGTCTTTTTTATACTTTTATTGGTGTATTGTAATTGTACATCATAGTGAGATTCAAAGGGATACAAACATACATGCACACATCACTTGGTGTATTTCCCTCCACATCCCATCCTATTCCCCCTCCTCCCTCCCTGTACATATTAGTGAGATTGGTAGTGATGCCTTCAAATATGGACATACATTATTTGAACTGTTTCCTTCCTTAAGCCTTCTTTTGCCCTCTCTCCATGTTCCTCCCTGCCAATCCCCTTCCACTATTATATTGATCTCTTTCCTCATGTATCTGAAGTCCTTTTTATTTCCTATTTTTCTCTCTAGCTTCCACATATGACAGAAAACATATGACCTTTAACTTTCTGAGACTGGCTGATCTCACTCAGTATAATAAAGAAATAAATTTTTGCTATTACCAAGGCTTTAGGATTTCTTCTCAGCAGTTTTGTTCCTTGTAAGATTAAAATTTTTCATGATAATTTTTCATTCATCCTAAAACTTTACACGTTCTTTTTCTCTCATAAGCTAAACAGGCAACATGAAAAAATATGATTTTATGTTACCTGCAATAACAAACTCTTAAAGTTATGATGAATTTCCCCTATTAAAAAAATCATCTAGCCTTTCCCTTTTTAATGTGATCCCTCTTAACTCCTCATTCCTTCAGTATTTACTTTCCAATTAAAAAAATAAATTACATTCTCAAAGGTCATGCACACAAGATTGGCCTGCTTTAGAAATAATTTCTTCTCTACACAAGCATTTTAAGCCAAAACTACACCTGAACATGACTTTCAATCAGTGTTTTTCAACCAGGGACATTCTGCAACGTCTAGGGACATTTTTGGTTGTTATAATGAAGGGAGGGGATTTCCACCTGCATCTATTGGCTGGACACCAGGGATACTGCTAAACAGCCCACATTATATAGGACAGGCCCTCAGCTTTTTGGCTGAGAAACTACTTAAATACAAATGCAAATTACACACAAGTATTTCTAAACAAATTAATTTTTCCATGATTTCATTACATAATTTAAAAAATTAAAAAGTCAATGATATGTCCAATATTTATGCTTGCTAGAACTGTTGATTTCTTAGAGTATTAAGAGTGGGGGGAAGGGGGTTCACCAAGTGCTGCATGTATGTCCCCGTCACTCTGAACTTCATTATGATGTAAGAATACAATGCACCCATAAAAGTATATTTCTTAAAAAGGAATAAAAATCAAAATATTCCTCAGAAAAGGAATTTTGGAAGGAGATCAGGACTTCCATCATTAAAATAGTCATTGGTGGCTTCGTGTTTTACTCTAGTGAGATATAAATTTCAAGGCCAAGCCTGTCCATGGACAGGTTGGAAGGCTTGTTCCTATTCTTCCTTCTTCCAGTCGGGAAGTCTTCTAGCCTTCTGTTTTCAGCATTGCCATTATTTCCCAGGTATTCATTCATTTACAAATCATTACTTCCTTGTTCTGGGGCCCGCTACTGTTTCTTGCATTGATGACTCTGGTATTGGAACCTTCCACTAGTTGGTCTATTAATAATCAATCTGTAGCCATAGCCAATCTATAAAGCTACCTATTGCAGAATTGATCTAGGTGATTTCTCTGTGGTGGATGTTATGGGGTGTCTCCCAGATTCCCCTTTCAAATGGAGGCACTCATTTCAATAGTTGTTAGGAGTGCTGGATACTGACTGCTCATAGTTGCATTTCTCTTTGGGAATTGCCTTCCCTGGGGGCAGCCTGCAGGAATGTAGAGCAAATGAAAAAATGCAAAAATGTAGCCCTTTTAACCCAATTTGGGATAATTTCTTGCAAGATGTTTCCAGTTTCAGGACTTCCCATGAGATTAGCTGTAGCTAATGCCTCTGTTATAATTTATTATGGTTCAGCTTCTCCATTTGCTCAATTCTGCCTCACGTCCTTTATACATGTTGTTCCTCTGATCATCCACAATAAAATTCATGCTTACAAATCTCAATTAGAGTTTATTTCCAGGAAAACTGACCTAAGATGGTGATATTCTAATCCAAGATTTGAAAGCTGAATCATCAGCTCATGGTACTGAGAACCTTACCATTAATGGTAACTGGAATACTGATGACTACAATATAAGTTGTGATTGTTCAAACTTCCTTTGGTGACAAACAGAAATTAAATATAATAGTGAAAGGGAAAGCAGTGGCCAGTGTAATAACTCAGGTGTTTGGAAAAAAATAGATAAAATATTAACTGTAAGGACTTTGCAATCAGAAGGCATTTCCTAAGTGCTTTGGACAAAAATAATAATAGACTGAAGATGATAATTGACAATGCAAAACAAAGTGTAGATCTCAAAAAAGTACCTTGGCATCATAGAGAGTTATTCCTGGCAGCCAAAAAGTAAAACAAGCCAAGCAGCCAGCCCCCAACTTACTAATATGACAAGCATATCCCTGAGAAGTTGAAAAATTCAACCATAACACATTTGGTATACCAAGATTAGAGTAATGGTTTGAAGGGGTGGGGCTCATGAAACTTGGAACTGTTACATATAGGTTGATACACTCAAGAATTTTTAAATCCCATCTCTTCCTAAACATTCTGGATGGGCAGAAGTGGCTTACTATACCTATTAAAAGCCAACTTTCTTTTCTTGGTGGAGACAATGTAGAGACCTCTATTTGCATATTCTTTTTTCAGGATCTATCGCCACCTTCCATTCTGGCCAACACACCAATAAACCATACTCTTCAGGTGTATGATTCTAAATGCTGGGAGCTACAGGTTTTAGCCATCATGTACTAATAATAGCCAAGAGAATGTGTATGGGAATGAATATTGAGGATTCTGGATTAAGGGAGATGGATTACGAAGTTGGGTAAGGGAGAATTTACCCGTATAAGAGCACTCTTCCATAATAGAGCATTTAACATCCTGGCAAGGACTCAGAAAGATCATGTTAATGTGTTACTAGGATGTTTCTTAGAAGCTTGGAAAAAGCAATGGCCCATACGAAGTGAAATACAAGTGCTGACTATGGCATACATAAGGGAAAGGAATGAAGAGACTCAGAGAAGTGTGAATACTAAAGTGGATGTATCATATAAGGCCAAAAACTCACCAGCTAACTCGCCAGCTAAAGAGGTCAGAGAGCAAATGAATAAAGACCCTGTTATCCTATGGCATTTCTGTATAGCAGTAATTATTTCTGTACTTTATTTATTTATTACTTTTGACACTTTATCATTTGAACATTTTGTGAAAACATGCTAAACACAGGATGTTCAATAAAGCCAGTACTTGGATGAAGGAAAGGCACAGATAAGGCATTGCAAGGAGAGTAGTGAATTTTAAACTAACAAGCATGCTCCCATGGGTGGGCAGGAGCTCACTCTAGGATTCACCTGCTCATTACAGGAAGGCTAGGACCCTCCTTGAACTACTGCTTTATTTCAATAGAGAGGAGAAAAACAGGGAGAAGAGGAACATGGGCTAGTTGGCTGAACTCCGAAGGGACAAGAGAAAGAATGTACTCCAGGCATCAGGAACACAGCTCCGTCACAGCTATGTCCCCGCTGGATAGAACATCTACTAGTGAGTGGACACGGGGCTGGATAGGGGAAGACAATCCACCTTTACTGCTTTTTGGTCAAAGAGAAGTGGGCACTTAGTTTTAGGAAAATGATCTGTGATCATTTAGCTAGGTAACTGCATTTGGAGAAGGGAAATACTCAGATATTTCAGGCACTATTGGACCCTGGGTCTATGTTGATATTAATACTCAGGGACTTAAAACATCACAATGGTTTCCATGTTCCAGTAGAAGCAAATGGAGGCCAGGTGATGAACTCAGCTTCAGATTGCAATGGACCTACTGTGCTCATTGACCCATGTAGTACTCATTCCTGTGGTTTCCTAATGAAGAATTAGAATGGGCATACGTGGCAATGAGGACGCCCACATCACCTCCTAGACCTATGGACTTAGAGTTATGAGTGCAGAAGGTACAGTACAGTGGAAGCCTCCGGCACTGCTGCCACATGGAACCACATAATAAAATAGAAACAATGTTGACTCTTGGGTGTACTGGCAGACGTGAACACCACCTTCTCCGACTTAATGCAAGAGTGGCACTTCCTGTCACATCAATATTTAAGAGTCAGTCACTTAACACAAAAAAATAGCAGAAGAAGCTTGACTACTGCAAATATCACCACCTAACAGCCACAGTTGAATCTGCTGTGCTGAATATGATAAATTTGCTGGAGCCAGTCGTCACAATTGCAGTACCAGAAGTGTGACCAGTGATCTGGTATATGTATTTGTTTCCATCTCTATGAGAAAAAACAGTCAAAAGTAGTTCATATTTATGTGATATGACAGCAGTGTACATTTGCTGCTTTTATTCAGTCCTAATCTAACTCTATATCTAGTCTACATCATCAGTGGTATCAGGTTAATCAACTTGGATAACCAAGAAGCAGCAAATACATTGGAGGTTAGGTATGATAACTATATTCTATAGGGCAGAAGATAAACCTTACAAAGATGAAAGCTGTATAAGATCAGTTGAATGGGATGTGCCTAGACATGCCCTCCAAATAAAACACAAATGACTGTTTCTGTCCCCTTCTACCAATACAAAATAAGGCCTAGTAGGGCTTTTTATTTTTATTTTAGTAGAAGCACAAATACATCACTAAAAATAACCTTCCTACTCTTTTACATACTGACCTGGAAGGCAAACACATTTGAATTGGGTCTAAAACAGGAAAGAGTTCTTGAGCAAGTCCATGCTAATATGTGAGCAATCTTGTAGACAATCTGGAAGATCCCATAGTTCTAAATATACTGTGCTGAGAAAATTACTACTAATGTGTCGAGCAAGCCCCATTGAGAGAATCCCAACTTAAACCCTGAGTTCAATAAAAGTATTTAAAAAATAAATAAAAATAAAAATGAAAAAAATTAACAACAAAACCCCCAGAGTTCTTGAGAAGGAGCATGCCATCTGTAAGAGACAACTATGCACCATTTGAAAAGCATGGTGGCAAACGCTTGTAATCCCAGTACTTGGGAGGCTGAGACCGGGGATCCAGGTTCGCAGCTAGCCTCAGCTACTTAGTGAGACCCTCCACAACTTCGTGAGACCCGGTTTCAAAATAAAGAATAAAAAATAGGGCTGAGGGTGTAGCTCGGAGGTAGAATGCCCCTGGGTTCAATCCCCAGTACCCCTCAATCCCCCAAAAAAGAGATCCCAGCCTACATCAAATCTTGACAGCAATTGAGTGGCTGATCTTGAGATATCACATGACCCTGTGGCCAGAGCTATATATCATGATCTGGGTTCTGTCACATCCAAAAGTGATAAGGCTTGGTGGGCTCAACAGCAATTCATCATAAAATGTAAGTGTCATAGTTGGGATCAGGCATAAGAAGAGCCAGAGGCATGAAGAAGCTACATGAGCAGGTGGCACAGACTTCCCCATCAAACTGCGCTGTCACACCAGTGCTTTTCACTCCGCTCATGCCTATGATCATGCAGTGGGCCACCCTTTTGTCTGGTTGACAGGGGATGAAATAATCTCAGGATGGTTTGCCTTGGTATGCTAATATAAACTGAAAATGGATTACTGGTGCATTACTTCCCCATACAGGTGTAGCCCTGAAAAAAGTAGTGAGGGGAAATCTTAATCAATAGAGCTTAGGATGGCTTACCTAACCATCTGCTCTGTGTAAGAGAAGTTTGCCATAAAAATATACATGATGTCATTGGTGATTATGAATGTTTTTGTTAGTTGATCAGGGATTTAGAGGGAAAAAAGATTAGAAAGTTAGGTGTAAGATCTGAGGAAAAGTCATGTGCCTAGTCTTCTGGAAATGATCATGAATGTAAAAATCTTTGTATTATATATCCATGCTTTCCACAAGCATTCAAAGAAAATGCTCTGAACACCAACCACCTAAGCAGAATAACTCAGACAGCTTCTATCATTATCTGGCATAACTGAGTCTTAGGGTAGCCATGCTGGTAGGAGTAGAGGCTATGAATGGACTCAAAATTTGAGCTGACTCAGCAAAGCTCTGCATAGTGTCTACACTCTAGCATCTAGTATGGTCCCAATACAGCATCATTTCTTGAAGTTGTTGAGGGCTTTCATGAAGTTTCTGAGGCTTGCCTTGAATCTGTGATCCTCCTGTCTCAGCCTCCTAAATACTGGGATTATAGGTGTGCACCACCATACCCAGCTAGATAGAAGTTCTTATTAACAAGGACCATATAAAGATAGCATCTGCTCTGGTCCTGAAGAAGTTTAGAGCTGATTCTACCAGGCAAAATAATCTCTGTGGATTCTTAGAGGCTCCTTTTCATGTTCCTCTTAATTCTACTTCCTTTATTTTGGCAATGCTTCCCTTTAAGCTGGCTTCTCTTGATCTCTACCAAGTTTCTGGACACCAGCAATAAAATGCACAGTATCTTCTGCTGGCATCTTCCTTCTGTGGTATATCTCACTGTTGGGCAGTATGCTTTTAAAATAATCTAAAGCCAACATTCCCACTGAGGCTTCCTATCTGTTTCTGGAGAACTGTGTACTCTGGTTGCTTTTGGGGAGAGGGAGCATTTCCCTCCAGGACACAGCACTCTCCTCTAAGTCATGATATACTTAGCTTCTCTAGACATAAATCAGGAATTTATCTCCTGGGCCCCTAATGGAAAGACCACAGCTCTCACTACTTGGATGGTCTCACTGAAGCCCTCTCATCAGCCGTGCAGGGAGATACAGGAACAACCCCACCAACCCAGCCAGAAGAAAGATACGGAGTCATATCACATCAGCTGTTCTCTAAAGGAAGGCTTTGCACACAGCTTTTCCTCATATCCATTCTCTAGACACTTTCTTCTCTCCGTGGATGTTCAGGAGCTCCTGAGTCAGCTAAATTACTACTTTGACATTCTGTATATGGTTTAGCAACTCCTTGGTAATAGAGCACCTCATGGAGTTTTGGTGCCTTAGAAAAATTCCCAACTTACATGCTCTGGCATGCATTACACAGGTGGAAATGCAACACAGCATACTAAGGTACTTCCCTTAATAGGACTCTAATAGTGCTCACCTGTTTTGGATAGCAAAGTCTTGTGAATGCAATCAATACTAGGCCTGTTATGGGTTAAATAGGTCTCTTGGATCACTGTGAATGTTTCTCAAAATATGTAGCAATATGTCTTTGGGAAAGTAAGAATTAAATTATAAAGAGATAAATTAACGAATATGATTCTGGAATCTAATTTATAAGAACTTGCTTAAATTAATTTGCTATCCTAACCTTTCACGGTGACCTCTAACCCAGTTGTACATGGTTTAAAGCTGTCTGGCTGGAGTCACCAGTACTGGTTGTGGTCTAAGAACACATTTTTGGATTTGAGAAAATTGAGGGCCCCACCCTACTCTGACTAAATTTAACAGTTTCTTCAAAGCATCCTTTACTTCAAAACAATTGAGTCAATAAGTTCCATAAAAAATTTTTACAATCGTTTTTGAAGATGTTTATTCCAAATTATCAATCCGATTTACTCCAGCTATTCAGCGTGGCGTAGGCAAACTTGCTAAGTGAATTCAAATCGCGGTGATCCGTGACTTCGAATGTGGGCAGTTTCTGTGTTCCTTATGCCATCTTGTAATTCAGAATCTGTTGATAAACACTTTCCAAATCTACACACTTGCCTGTCCCCATACCTAATAAAAGAAAATATAAGTCAGTCCTACAAAGTAAGTCACTAATGTGCAATTATATTTCATGCAAAGAAATCTTTCTTGAAAACTTCATATAGTTCTAAACTCATACAACTCAAAAATAATTTTACCATTGGAAAAAATACCTTAAAATAAAAATTGCAGTTTCAATTTTTGAACAAAAACTGGGTTTATTAATAACTTATACAACATTATTCTAAATTATCACAAATTTACATAACATATAACCCCATTTTACATATATAAGCAATGGCAAGGTTACAAGTGTTTGGTAAATATTTGTTAGATCATTATTAATTTGTTTTTTGACCACTATTAGTAATGTTAAGTTCTACATGGTTAATACTAAATAATAACAGAAGTATTTTCTAGAATATGCACATGTCAAAAATAAAAACTGAAGGGTATGTATATCATTCACCAAGTTAATCAGCTTTGCTTATATCAAAAGTGTGTGAAGCCAGATGTAATGGTGCACTCCTATCATCCGAGTACTTGGGAGGCTGAGACAGGAGGATTGCAGGTTCCAGATCAGCCTCAGCAACTTAGCAAGACTCTCAGCAACCTAGTGAAACCCTGTTTCAAAACAAAACATATAAAGCACTGTGGATGTAGCTTGGAGGTAGAACATCTCTGGGTTCAATCCCCAGTACCACAAACAAAAAGTGAGTGAAAAGTCTTTGTAATTCCAAGTTTTGAACTTAGGTCCTGTACTTAAGTAATAAAAGGAGCATCAAACTTTGAATTTGCTTCCAATACTAATGATTTCGCCAAATATCTCAGAGAGATCTGGTGATGATGATGGCAGCCAAGCACAGAAGCTTAAAAAGAATGCCTAATGCTATCGGAGTACGTATTTTGTGGTCTGTTAATATTTTGCATTAAGCCAATTCTGAGCTATTAAAGTTTTTTTTTCTTCTCAAGTTTGCTAATCATCAGGAAGCACTCACTTTCATCTGGGATTTATTTGCATTGATTGCATTTCCTTTGGTCCTTTGCTTCATAGCAAGCTCTCAGACCAGGTGGCTGCCCTGAGAGCTACAGGAAAGCACGACTCCATCTTTTCCCTGTGTGCCTTCTCTGCTGTTCCTTGGGTTGGGGGAGTTGAATATGGAGGGATAACTTCAGATAGCTGGAGAAATCCTCCTACCCTGTCCACATAAATGGACCGACCTGGAATTATGTGCTAGCTGGTTATATCCATTAGGAGGGCAGTCCACATATTAAAATATGCTGATTTTGTAATGTAGATATATTAAAGTGTTTTCTGTCTGAATTTAAAATACTTTTCTGTAACTCTGTCACATATCCCTTCTCCTTTTCCTCATGGTTTACAATCCCCTGCTCTATCAATTGGGTTCCCAGAAAGAAACATATGGTACATTTAAAATGGTTTAACTGAGGACAGTTTAATAGAAAGTCTAGGATTAAGACAACCAGCTGGAGATGTTTGAGGCTCCCTCAGACATTTGAACAATGGGGAGCCATTTCTCCTTCTAGATCTGAAGAAGAAAAGGGAGGAGACAGTGTTACTGGGGTCTTAGGAGAGATGAAACCATTAACAAGGGTACACAACTGACACTTAGCAGGAAAATAACAATTTCTCTCCCAAGCCCTCATATTCTACTTGTACCCCTGGCATTCCTCCCCAACTTGCAGAACTCAACTGGAATCTTAGGACATTAACAACTGAAGCAATAACAACAACAACAAACCTGGTAATGCATTCTAGAGAAGCAAGTGTCCCAAATCACAGAGCAGAGCAAAAACAGGTGGAGAAGGAATCTGGAGGAGCAGTGAGAGAAGGACCAGCTCATCTGCCATCCTGTTGGTCTTAAATCAACTCTTGCCAGTGAATCCCTTCCATCTGGGCCTCACATGCTCCCATTGGCCTTTTATCTCAAACATGCAAGTCTATTAATTCTTCTTTTTAAAAAATGACGAAGTGCAACTATGCAATGAGCACTCTACTGGAATTGAGAACACAAAACTGATAAAATCCTTTAAAGTTAGATTAAAGCATCATGACAAGGGACTTGAAAGGGGCATCTGACTGAGAGGCTCAGCAATTTAGCTACCACTCGTTCCTCATCTTGACCCTACCGCTTCGGCTCACTCGGTGGCCAGCCAGCTTTGTTAACAATGTGCTCAAGACCCATGTCGTTCCATTCAGCCTGCTCTGCTAGTCTCTGGAAAAGTTAAACTCTGCTCTGAAACACACACACACACACACACACACACACACACACACACACACACTTTAGCTCTGAAAATATAATACTGCAATAGTAAGAAAGCCAGTTAGAAGTGAAACGAAAGCCCTGGGGCTCAGCAACACTACCCCAGAGTACTTGGAACTGAGGTAGATTGGGAGGACCTGAGAAGCAGGCAGGTCACCTTGACCTCCCCCTGCCTTTCAGTGTAAGAGCTGGCCATAAGGAAATTCTCTGACCAACCTTATCCAAAAGTAGGTCATAAGGCTTTCATTCCAGAGCGCTTCTGACTTATACTCAGGAGGGAAAGAAGGCTACATGGAAAGGCCAAAAATAATTCCAACAGGCAGGACTCCCTAGGTTTCCATGCAAAGTCTAAGAACATACTCTTTTCTCTTATAACATTTCTAAGTGGCTATTCCTTCCTGGTGGACCATAGGCATAAAAAGTTTTCTTTCAAACTTTGGTTCTTTATTTATGAAGGCTCTACTTACTATATTTATTTACTTTGATTAAATAGATATATTATACTTTTCTATAGTTAACCTGTCTTTTGTTATGGGAGTTGGTCCTGAGCTTTATGATGGGTGAGTGGATGAGGAAAGGTATCATGCATTTCCAGCCCAGAAGAGAAAGTAGAAAATGGAGAAAAAGAAAAAATAACATAACAAAAAAAAAATATATATATATATATATATTTGTTTTTTAATAGGCACATATGCAACTCTTGGGGTAAACCAGTAGTGGAACTTCAAGCAATAATAGTACATAGGAGAGATCATATTCCAATTCTTTCGAACGTCACTCAACATGTTTTAGTGTTTTGAAAGCACAGGGCAGCCTCTGGTAGAAAAGTCTGCATCTCACAGTTCACTTCAAAGACCCTTATTTCAAGTTATTCAAATCCACCAGTCCCTGCTTGGCTGTAGCTGTGTCTTCAGCTGCAGAACTGCTCCCATTTCTACTACCAACAATGTGTTGGGAGAGAGAATAGTGCCTTGAAAATCCCTATCCTCCTGCAGAATAGGCAGGGCTACTGTTAAACTCCAAAACATTTTGCCATGGACATGTTGTTTGCATCACACAGCTGCTGAAATGATTCTGATGACAGGGACTTATTGAGGCCTTTGGGGGATGTTGAGATTTGTTGAAATCGCGATGTCTGCTTGCTGCCCCTGATTGATGCGCCATCTCTGGTCCAAGGCTCCAGGCATATTGTGGTGTGCAGAAGTTTTGTGGACTAAACTGAAAGCCTATCCCACTATCAAAACAAATCAATCCCTTGTTGAAAAGTTTCAGTGTCTTCTACAGCCTGAGAGATAAAGTTCAAGTTCTCTGGCAGTGTACACAAGGCCTCCTAGAACCTGTCTTCTATCCTCACAACTCACTCTGCTGGGAACAAATGGTAATTGCTTAATCACCATATGCTTTTTTTCCCTTCCCCAACTTCTCTGTTTAGAATGCTTAATGTACCCTTAAGAACTACTTTTCTTCAAGATTCATCTCATTTCCTTCTTCTCCTCCTGGAGATCTTCTCTGGAATTTATCCTCTCCCCACTTACAGAGTTCTTTAGAGAGCTCCAATAGATGACTTTTGAGCACATTATATACTAATGAAACCCCGTTACCCTGTCAGAGCCCTGCTGTATTCCACGGGCCTCCTGCAGACTCCATCATTCTCTCTTGTGTCATACCTAGATTCAAAATTTATCCCAATGGAATCATATCTTCCAGTGGAGATTCAAGTATTTCATCTTTCCATAAGTTTAGTGACTTTTGTGATGATATGGGGGGTGCAAAGAAGAACGCATTGTATGACTCCTCCTTTCTCTTCATCTTCAACATTAGAGCTGCTCTTTCTCAGACTGTCCTGCAGTCTTCCTTTCTTCCATGTGCCCCACCAGGTTGTGAACAAATAGAAACTAGAGGACAAGCACATCTTATTTCACCACTCCTAAATATCTTGTAGGAAGTAGCCCTACGAGGCTGGCCTGCCTTCCACATCATCTCAGGTATCTGATGAATACATTTTTCTCCATCTGTTGCTGTTTTTAACTCCCTGAGAATTCCTTGAGGGCAATAATTATTTCCAATGTATCTTTATTTCCCAAGTGTCACGAGAGTGCATAGAATATAGTGAATCCCAATAATGAATCAACATTATTATTAAAGAAGAAAATGATTTCTATCACTCTACAATTAATTTTTGGATCATAACATCTTTGACCATCAAGGAGTGTTGTATTTTATAGGAGGAGAAGCGGGAGTGGGTAACCTTAATGTGGACTTTAGGAATTTTCCAGTCACACTGTATCTTTCCCAAATATTTTTCAATTGGAGCTATAATAAGACTCTTGAAACCAGCTGCAAATATCAAGAGTTTTGATTACAGGGAAATGAAAGTCATAAAGAGTGTATTATTTATAGTCATCGGTTTGCTTCAAATTTGTGTCCTATATCTTTCTCTAGCTTTTCCATTTCTGACCTCATCATGGATAGTTGGGTCATTTAGACGTCAGTTTCTAGAATTTCAGCATACAATATCTTATATTGTAAATGATTTAAATGAAAAAGGAAGTATTGCAAGTATTTTTCAACTCACAGGTTTATTGAAGATGAGGGAAGTACAACTATGTCTGTTATGTTATCTGATATATAATTTGTGGGTATATTTATGAATAATTGATTTTACTCCAAAAAAGAAAATCCATTTTTTATTTGCTTGGGAGCAAGGAGTTGGGAAGAATATGTATACGAGACTCACGGTACAAATTCTTTTAGTAATAATAGTAATGAATATTAATAGTAAAAGCTTTATCAATCACTAGCTTGTTCATGGTGTCATTATAGATATTCTGATGAAAAATTAATAGCTGTTTTCATTACTACTCTTTATTGAATACATGGTATTGCTGAATGCCTATATGGTCTCACTTCCTGGTATGATGTGCTCTTGAGATCTTTAGGGAAGATGCAAAGATGTTTCAGTTATGGAAGCACATTTTTTTCATAGTTAAGGATCAAATGTGAGTTATAACCCCCCCAAAACAAAACCAGATTCCAAAAATCCTGGAGTGATCTCTTATAAATTATTACTTTTCTTATCATATAAGTATCTTCATTTTCAATCTTCATATGACTTATCACCAACAATATAATCAGCTTCCCAGAACACTATTCTAAACTGTTTCTACAATTAAACCTTAAAGATACCTTCAGAAACATCTTTCCTTTTTTAGTATTTGGCTTTATATTAATTCACTTATTTTTCCCAGTTAAAATAAATGCTATTGTTTTTCTTCAAAAATGAATTCAGCATGGCTCAATCACAGTTGGTAGGGTTTTCTGTTGTTTTGTTTTGTTTCTTGTTTGTTTGTTTTGTTTTGTTTACTTGGTAACTCCATAATTGAATGCTTTATTCTTTTTATGACTTAACATAGAGTGTGCTGAAAAATGAATTCACCATTTCTGATCAGATCACCCAATCTGGGGAGATGTACACATCTTCATAAGATGGCTATGCTTACCTTTCAAAGGACTAGGGCTTAGAATCACTTGGGCCCTAGTAGGCACTGTTTTCCTGGCACTTTATTGTCATGGAGAAGCTCTGCCAAGAAAATTTAAAACAAATTCTTTCTTCCCAAAGTGCCAAGCATTTCTCCATTATGAAATTTCCACAGAATCCCATGCAAAGTCTCTCCTTTAAAATGAGACTCCATGCTTCTGCACAGCTGCAGTACCTGGCAACTTCCCTAGTCCTGGGAAGATACTAACACAAACAACAACCAAGCTGGCGGTGGAAACTGTGAGCGAGTTCTGCAAATGGCAGCACACTGCTGCTCTCACCACGGAAAACGAAGATCACACCGATTTTATTACCTGTGCCGTCTCAAGCAGGATGCTGCTAAAGAGACAATCAGAACAGTGGTTTATTGCTGGCATGGCACGTGCCTTGGTAGATGCAGTCAGTTTTTGTTTGTCTTTACTATCATCCTTGACCCGCTCAGCAAGGATGATGAACAAAGCTAATTGAAGAAATCAGTATTGTGTGCTTAAAAATGTTACAGTTCAGTCAGCAAAGATAGGCAAAGTGTTCTCTAAGAGCCTTTCCTACTTCCACTTCCTAGGAGAGCAATAAGCCATCTTGTGAACTACAAGTGCCCCTGACCGACACTGAAAATTAAAGATGAATGTTCTGCATATCAACTGCAATACAAATCACTCTGTTATCCTCTTGAGTTTGTAGAGGAGATAACTCTTACTTCATTTGCTATAGGGAGGTGTATCTTTCTGGCATCTTCCACAGCACTGCGCAGCTCTGGACTCTGTCCAGAGTCAACAGCTGAGCAGCATGATGGAGTCTATGATTCAAAGGCCCAGGGCAGAAGGGAAATAATTCCCCAGTGCCACTTTGTATTATCTTGCTTTTTACATAAATAAATCAACATCCTCTGAAAGATATTTGATTGTGTAGGTAGTAAATTTAAGAAGTTTGCTTCATGTGAAGATGAAACAAGTGATATTTCGTTTTTTAAAAATTGGTCACTGCTAAGAGAAGAACCATATGTGTCAGAAATTATTTTTAAGATATGTATTTGGGGGAAAATCGCTGTTATCAGAATGTCAGGTTCTCCCACAATGGATTTTTTTGCCCAGAAACATCTATTTTTTTTACTACTCTAAAAATATAACTGCCTTAGAGAGCAAAATTGAAAAAAATACATTTTGCTAAGTTTTGTATATTTCATTCACAGACCTTAGCAAATAGGTTTTAAAATGTATTTAATTTAAGTAACTTTTTAATGCATTTAAAATGAACATTAACCTGTAACATACAAACCTACAGCAGGCCAGCTTTCCAGCTATGCACGGAAAAATCCATATTGGATTAGACAAAGTACATACAGCCCAGTTCATGATTCTTAAATAAATCTGACATTTAGTGTTGGAAACATATAGGATATGTTGGTACTACTTAATCTGGAAAGAAAAAACTCAGTCTTGGGTCCGCTTTTGAAATTATGAGGTATAGTAAAAATTGGGGCATTTGGAAGATCCTCCCATCCTAATTTTCACTAGGGATAGAAAATTCCGAAAGGGATAAAAATCTTAATTTTATTTTCAACTGTGCTCAACACAATCTGGAGTATCCCTTCCCATCCTTGGTACTACTAAAATCTTGGGCTAGATGTGTGTGTGTGTGTGTGTGTGTGTGTGTGTGTGTGCGCGTGCGTGTGCACACGCGTGTGTATCTTGTGCTTTGTGGATGCTTATTAAGCAGCATCCCTTGTCTCTAACCACTAGGTTCCATTAGCACCACCAGTGTGACAATGAAAGATGTCTCCAGAAATTATAAAGTGTCCCAGGGAAGCCAGGCTTGGTAGTGCACACCTGTAATCCCAGTACTTGGGAGGTTGAGACAGGAGGATCATAGGTTCAGAGTCAGCTTTAGAAACTTAGCGAGGCCCTCTGCAACTTCATGAGATCCTGTTTCAGAATAAAAAATAAAATAGGGCTGGGCATTTAGCTCAGAGGTAGAATGCTCCTGGGTCCAATCCCCATTACAAAAATAGATAAACAAACAAACAAACAAACAAACAAACAAAAAACATGGGGCATGTAACCTCACAAACTCTTATGAGTACTTCTCCATCCTCCTGAGGAGTAATCTCTCCCAGGCTGACACCTTTGATTCCCCCAATGTTGAAAAGACGCTCTTTCTTTCCATCTTCTGTGTGCTTCCTGCGTCTCCTCTTGAATGCCTACTTACTGAATTCTCTTCATCTTCCTTCATGCCACACAGTGAATCCTGTAAGATTCGACTCTAGACTCTTCGCTGTCTCCCTTCTTTTCCACCATGTAATTTCATCCATGCCCATGATCACTGGATACTGCTGTGCCTCCGATTCAGACTAAGTTCCATATTTCCACCTACTTTCTGAAAACTATGCATTGATAACTTTACATTCACTAAAAGGGACACAAGTTGAAAGTGATTCTGTTTTTCCAAATCCCTTTATGCTTCCTGTTCTTTGAACTATTATTGTCCTTGACAGCCTCCAGGGGGCCCTAATTTCAAAATAGTAAATTGACTCTTCACTACCTTCAGTATTAAATAATTTGCTAATAGCAGGGCGTGATGGCACATGCCTGTGATTCCAATACTTGGGAGGCTGAGACAGGAGGATCACAGATTCGAGGACAGCCTCAGCAACGTAGGGAGACTCTCAGCAAACTAATGAGATCCTGTTTCAAAACAAAAAATAAATAAAGGACTGGAGGTGTAGCTTGAAGGTAGAATGCCCTTGGGTTCAATCCCCAGTTCAACAAAAATAATATAATAATAATAAATATTAATTTGCCAATAAGTTCTATTACCCATCCTTTCTAGTCATTTCTACATTGGAAGAGCCTCTTTTACTGATGCTTCTGTAAGTAGCTCCTTGATGTGTTCTAAGCTAGTCTCCCATTGCTGCTTCCTTACATTTAACAGCATGTTTCCAGTTGCCTCCCTGTCATTTCCTTTGTCTCCCCTATGTACATAGTTCTACAATAGGATCCTTCTGAGAGCATAATTCTGATGGTAATTTTTTCTGCTCAAAACTAATTGTCATTGTTCTCTAGCCCATAGACAGTGAAGACCTCCACGATTCTGTCCAAATCCACTAGTTTCTTCTCATTCACCACACCATGCCGCACCTTAAATATCTCCTTTCCACTAATATTAGACCAGTGAGTATTGCCCAAAGATTCTTTGTTCCTCAGCTTTCAGTAAAAGGTACCATTCTGCAAGTTTTTACTTTAACAAAAACATTTTTTCTCTGTCCAAATAATTCTACCTACACATTCAGTTATGTCAAGATAAAACTTAATCCCAATTCTCACAGTTCATCTTCCTCTCTTCCATCCTAACCTAGATTAAATATGTCACATTGCACCCATACATATCCATGCTTTTTTCCATTATTACATAATGAGTCTTCGTATTTCCTAAATTATGTAGCTAGCTCAAGGACTTGTTCTTGGTACATGCTTAATTAATGTATGTTGAATTATGTGTGTATCAGAAGGCTGGGAGCTGGGCCTGGTGACACATGCCTGTAATACCAGTACTTGGGAGGCTGAGAAAGGAGGATTGCAAGTTTGAGGCCAGCCTAAGGAATTTAGTGAGATCCTCAGCAACATGGCGAGACCCTGTTTCAAGATAAAAAATAAACTAATTGAATATGAAGTATACATATGATACTTTATGATAACCAGTAATAAAAAGGCTCATATAAATAAACTTTTATTGATTTCAAATAATAAAAATGAAACCAGGTCATAGATTTCTTTCTTTGCCAATACACAAATTCTCAATATAAGATTCTACACAATTTAAGTCCTCCTTCCATTTATAACCTCTGCCTTATCTTTAAAATAAATGCTCATGACCAGCAATGAGAAACCCGGGCCGGCCAGTCTCACACTCTTCTTGTCCAGCAACAAGGCGTGAACAGTTTCACTCTCAAGGAGATCCCAGATTATGGCTTCACTGAATTCGATTTGTCTGAGATTGACCTTTTAGAAATGGCGATGCTATTCATAGTCATAAACCTAAGCTACTGCACAAAAGCAATTCCTGAAATTGTATGTATGCTAACGATTGGTATCATGCAGAATAGACATTGACTCCTTGGCATGTTTTTATTATGACCTGTTGCCTGGCAGATATGAACTTGAAGATTCATTGACTTTGTTTGTAATCACTGGTCTCTGCATCCTTTCTTACCACCTGTTATAGTTGAAAAATTTAATCTACAACTGAGAATTTAAGTAGTTAGGATGTTCCCGGGTTCAATCCCTAGTACCAACAAAACAACACCAACAGAAAGGCTCTAGCATCATAAACAGGAATGATTTGATATTACCTATGACGAATTATTTCACCTACATACTTAAATTATTTCTTTTAACTACTTAAATTCTCAGTTGTAGATTAAATGTTTCAAAAATAGCCAGAGCAGTATTTCTAGGCTTACAAGCTCTTTAGAACCTTGCCACTCCCTTATCAAAACTTGGAGCCCATTTCTCCTCCCGTGAAATTGGGCAGGCCTTCCGGGTTGCCCCAAAGAATACAATGTAGCCAGAGTGATGTCCTGTGACTTCCAAGGTTAGGTTCTGAAGGGTGAGTGAGGTTTCTTCCTAGCTCCTCTCTCCAGGACGTTTGTCCTTGGAATCCAAATGCTACGTGGTAAGGAAGCTCAAATTATTCTCAAGACATGGATCTGTTTTCGAGTTCAGTGGTTTTTTTGCTTTATCAAATTCTGATTTAAATTTTTAAGTGAAACTCATACTTTTTTTTTTTTTTGCGGTACCGGGGATGGAACGCAGCAGCGTTCTACCTCCGCGCTACACCCCCGGCCCTATTTTTTATACTTTATTTTGAAACCGGGTCTCACGAAGTTGCAGAGAGCCTCACTAAGTAGAGAGAGAGAGAGAGAGAGAGAGAGAGACAGGGAGAGAGAGAGAGAGAGAGAGAGAGAGAGAGGGAGAGAGAGAGAGAGAGAGAGAGAGAGAGAGAGCTGAGGCTGGCCGAGAACCCGGATCCTCCGGTCTCCGCCTCCCAAAGTACTGGGATTACAAGCGTGCGCCACCACGCCCAGCCTGAAACTCATACTTTAAGAGACTTAAAATTAACTATTTATAAAATTCTGAATCAGATATTAATTTTTATAATTTCCAACAAATGTATTGAAATGTGATTTTAGCAACAAAAATTACAATAGCAAATATTTATTGAGCACTTATTGTATTCCAGACACAGGTAAATACTGTATAATTTAAAAATTCAATTGAATATTAAATTAGACTCTCAAATTCAGACATTAACTCATTTAATCTACACAAAACCTTTATGGGATATGTAATTTAAATTCCTTTTTATATGAAAAATAGACTCAGGTTCTCTCTTTTCACACATATATGTATATATACATATGTATTTGTTTATGGCACGTTTTTATGGGTCTCTTGTAAGTATAACATACACACACAGATACACACAAATTAATATAACTATCAAGTTTCTCAAGGAAAGAGAACATTATTTAGCTAGCATGCTTTTTCTTTACAGTTTTTTCTTTGCTTTTCCACTGTTTTATATGTTTTTCTTTGTTTTACATAATCCAGCCCCTGTCTAATAATTGTCTTCCCTGAAATGCCCATTTTTCTCCAGAAATGGCCTTTGAATGGAGTGTTCTAGCTGAGGGGCTCACTCCTGTAACGGTTCCCGCAGCCATCAGTACATTAGCTGCAACTGCTGCTGTAGACATTGCCATTTGTGTTTCTCCCAGGAGAATTCAGATGAAGAAAGGAAACTGTTAGTGCTAAGCATGTGCCAGCTTTGAATATCATCTCCAAACGCATTCTAGCTGAGCCTAGAATGAGGAAATTTCTTCTTAGTTTTCAGTGAGCAAAATACTTTGTTATAAAGTACAAAATTTGAACACACTGCAATAAAAATAATGGTGTAGTAAAGATAGACCCACTTAGGAGGACAGGGAAGATTTATTTGGAACGCTAGTTTTAAAACTAGACTTTTGCTTTCTGAAGTTCAAGTATTGGGAAATCAAAGGGGTAAAATTCCAACTGAATCACTGAACTCTGACTCTTTCCAGATTGTTCTTTCCTGACATCAGGTAACAAACTTAATTGTCATTTCAACTAAGAAGTTTGGCATTATTTCAGACAGGATTTTTAAATGCTTTGATTTTATCTTCACATTGCCTCTCTTCTCTTAGAGCCATATACATGAGTGCATATGTACATATAATTCATCCACACTTCAGTTTTGCTGAAAGTTATATTCAAAGTCATAAGGGTGGTTCATGCAAATCCTTAGCCAAGAAGAAGACTGGGAGTCATGAAAGTCTTTGAATATTAAACCCTTTATCTTCGGAATGTGGTGTTATTGCCTCTGAATAGGCGAGTTAAAGGCTGGAACCTGCTGCTAAACGACCTCCCTCAATATGTTGTAGGTGGAGCTCAAAGGGACTCCAATGGGTTCCTTGTTGTTTTTGTGCTAGTAGGTGATGCCTCACACCCAATATGGTGAATCTGACACGCTGTACAGAGAGGAGAGGCACAGTGCGAGGTGAGCACAGTTGGGAAAGTCTAATTAGAAAGCAGAACCAGAACAACTGAAGACATGTTAAGACTTAAAAAAAAGGAATGAAATTAAGCAAAAACTGTTAGTCATAATTCATATAAAAGGATCAAAACTATCCATACGCCTTCATAACAATACTCAGCAAAACCACAGCCTCCTGGAATTTTAAATCAGAAATATTACAGCAGACTAAACCCAAATATAAATAACAAATAACAATTCCAGAATCCCACAAAACCATCCATCCATGCTTCCATTTATCCACTTGTTAGTGTAATTGGTAAAACAAGTACCAGGGTTGTGGCCATCTGACCATCTGAGACACCCAAGTTAGACTCTTTTAAATCACAAAGGTACTACTAAAAGCAATATTGAAAAATTTAATGAGATGGGATAATGCAAAGAGTCAGTCTTGGTAAATGATTAAGTGACTGTTATGTTTTTATTGGGTTTAGTGCTTCTGGTATATATAATATTAGGTGGTGTATAAAAATAATATGAAAGGAATTATTTTTTCCTAAGAAATTCCACCTCTTAACTTCTGAACAATAAGAAAAAATATTTTGTTTTATGATTCCTACTAATCTCTTATACATTTTTCCTTTGTTCTCTAATATTCTTCATTTCTCAAAGTTCAAAACCTAAGAAAGTCAATGAATGAGTGTTCATGACTAAGAAACACAATCAAATTTGAGAGATATTGAAGGATGGTTTTGAACATTTCAACGAATTGCAGTTCATAACTTAATCCTAGGCATTGGATATATAGCTATGATAGACTGAGAACATTTATGGTCTGAGTACTTTACCCATATCTTTTTCCTTGTACTTTGGAAATTCCTGTAAAGAGTTATGCCTATTTGCCCATTATTTGAACTGGAAGGAGACATGTGATTTCCATTAGTCAAAAGGATATTAGTAGGTTTCATACATGCAAAGGCTGAAAAAAATTGCTCATACATTTCTACTTATTCCCTTGGAAGCCTGCCATATCAGGAGATCAAACCTGGTTTACCAGGTGTAGTATGAGAGATGAGGTGGGCAGAGATCAATCATCCACACCAACAGTCTATAGATCAACCAAGCCCTGGACTGATGCACAGCAGGTCACAGATGTGTGCATGAGCCTAGGAGAACCTAGGGGAGCCCAGCAGAGATGAGTAGGATCCCCAGCCCACCTGTAGATATGTAAGAAAGAAGACACCATTATTGGTTGATGCTGTCAAAATGTGGGAATATGTGTAAAGCAGCAACAACATGTACAACATCTCAAAGACATATGGTCTGCATCTTAAAGAAACATTATTTCAGATTTCAATGGGGACTATTCACCTTATTAATATTAACCTGTTTAATCATCCCCACAATATTGTAATCTGACTAATATTAGCACTGACATTTTAAAGGTAGAAAACTGAAATACATTCTGTTTAAGGTTAAGTGATTTGCCCAATACCACATATCAAGTAGGGCCTAACTCTTCAAACCAACAATTTGACTCCAGACTATGGGATTTTAACTACTAGACCATATTAAAGAAGACTACCACCACTCTAGTAGAACATTGACTTTTTTAGGCATAGGCTAAAGCTGTTATTTCACTTTCTTTTTTAGATGGGGTCATGCTAGGTTGCTCAGGCTGTTCTCATACTCTTGGGCTTAAGTGATGCACCTCAGGATCCTGAGTACCTGGGACCACAGGCATGCCCACCACACCAGGCCTGTTGCTTCTTTTATTCAGCAGGACTTTCTTCCACATGATAATTTTTCTATTGCATCTAATATTTTTTGCATAATCCATTAAGATAGGTCAATGGGTTATTTCCTAGGACCCCAAAAGCCTAACAAAATCAATAAATACAATTTTTGAAAATTGTTCAGAACATTGAATGAGCATAGTCTACATTTCTTTTCTCACATCCTGTGAATATGAATTCTTATCAATTGGTAAAGCAATGTATAAATGTATAAATGTTCAAATATTTTTCAAAAAGAAGAATCCAAATCAATATTCTTTTCCTTTACACTTGTTGTTTGTTTAAGAGATTTTAAGAACAAAGGTAAAGCAAGTATCCTGTCACACAAGAGGGAAGCATTCTCCACGTGACAGAATTCACAGGCCGAGCGGCAGTGAATCTTGAGAAACACCCATGTGGGAATTAAACAGGAAATCCTAACACCTGACCGACTCCACCTGTCCGCCTGACTCATTCCAGGCACAGCTGAGGTGATTAACAAGGTATCATGTCCACTTCCTCTGTGGGGTCTATTCCACAGCTTCAGGGAGTCCCTCTCTTCCTGGATTATGATTTCCTAATGTTCTCAGGAAGATATTTACTTAAACCTGTGATATCGCTAGGGACATTAAAAATGACCCAGAGGGTGGAGGAGACAGATTGTGTATTTTAAAATACAGGATAAATGAGCTCAGGATATGGGGATGAGACCAGTTGAATGTGAAGAGCTGGGTCCGACGTTCAGAGTCCAGTGACTGCTGGCCACTCCTTCCTACTCTCTGCTGTGTGAAATATGAGAGTGAAGGGACCCTCGCTGGATTTAAAGGGCAATAAATACAGACCAAATGCGAAATATTTTCTTACACAGCATATAGTTAACCTGTGGCATCTCTGACTCAAGGGGTCATTTAATTAATTAATCTGCATAGATAGAATTAAGTAATTTTATGACCGCTAATAACATCTTTAGTGCCACAAAGTGAATCCAGTCAAGGTAAATCAACCCTCATCTTCCAATGTAAGTTAATTGTCCATAGGATGAGAAAGAATTTTCTTTCCAGTTGCAAATAACAGTGGACCACCCAGTAAACCCCTACTGACTGCCTTATGAGTAACAGGAGAGAAATTTGGAATAAACTTCCCTCCAATCATGAAAAACGGCCCCCCACCTTAAAGCACAGCATGGATGCCAAAAACATTACTGGTTGGATCCTTATTGGCAATATTTAGCAATGAACTGTTTTCTGTTATGCTTTATACCAAAGTAAAGTTTTATAGCAGGAAATTCTATAAATGTGAGAAAAATAAATTAGAGAAATTAAAGATAAATATGAACAGATTCAAATATACAATTGAAAAAAAAAGTAGAGTTTCACAATTCACAACTATCCAGAATTTACATTATTTACTGACTGGCAATTTTGGTTATTGATATACTATTGTATGAGGTGTTTTAGAGGAAAATGTGGGATACTAAATGTATTAGTCTGCTCAGGATGCCAAAACAAAATACTATACACTATAGAATGGGTGGCTTCAACAACATTTATTTCTCAAAGTTCTGAAGGAGAGAAGTCTAAGATCAGGGTGCCAGCATGTTCAGGTTCTGGTGAGTGTCTTCCTCCTCACTTACAGATGGCCACCTTCCCCCTGTGAACTCCCATGGTGGACAGAAAGAGAAAATGAGCATGCTCCCTGGTGCTCCTTTTAAAGTCGCTAATCCCATGTGAAGGCCCCACCCTCATGGCCTCATCTAAACTTAATTAGACCCTATCTGCAAATATTATTTGGAGGTTAAGGCTTTAGCATATGAATTGGTGAGGGGAGGGATTCACAAGTCACACTGCAGTGCAGTCACTAAAGTACTAGTTTAATCAACAAATAAGCACACTTTCATAACAACTAACATGTATCCAACTCCTACTATATCTCAGGCAATATTCTGGGCATTGGAGGCACAAAGGTAAAAACAGAGAGAGAGAGTGAGAGAGAGAGAAAGAGAGTGAGAGAGAGAGAGAGAGAGAGAGAGATTCTCCATATTAAACTATGATCTCAGCTTATTCAGGGAAATATATACACAAATAAGTGATCCTAATTCACTGTTTTGGGTCACATAGAGAGGGGATACCTAATGCTTTGGAATTACAGAGGGAAAAGAGGGTGTTGGAAATGCTAACATCTAGGCTACAACTTAAAACATCGATAAGACCTTTTTATTGAGACATGGGTCTTCCAAGAAGTACTGCGGAGTTAACTGCAATCACATAATCTGACAAGGGGAGACAGTGTGCCACATTTTACACTTGGCCAGTAGGACAATCGGGCTGGATCATAGCATGAGTGATAGGGAAATCATTATTGTAATTTGAAAATGATGTCCAAGATCAAATGTGAGACCAGTTGTACTCTGTAGAACATAATAAAGACACATTTCTAAAGTAGATAATGAGCAAAAGATACTGAACTAAAAAAAATCTACTTAACAATCGTCATCCTCACATTATCAGTAAGTACTAAAAAATGCTTAAAAGTGACAAGTCAGTAATTTTTACTCCTGCAGAATGTGTGTGTGTGTGTGTGTGTGTGTGTATGTTGCTGGGGATTGAACCCAGGGGCATTCTATCTCCAAGGTACACCCCTAACCCCTTTTATTTTTTATTTGGAAACAGAGTCTCATGAAGTTACTGAGACCCTCATGAAGTTGCTGAGGCTAGCTTTGAACCTGTGATCCTCCTGTCTCAGTCTCCCAAGTACTGGGATTACAGAAATGCGCCACAACACCCGGCTCCTGCAGAATTTTTTTTAATGATATGAACGATAGAATCTGGGTCAGCTAGACAACTTTAGGACAGCAACAAAAAAGGCCATATGTAAGATGGAGTCATGACCAAGAACTCCCAGGCAAAAGACACAGGACAATGGGTTTATTTCCTTTCTGCAATTGTTAAAGGTTGAGCTAGTTGTTAATTAACCATCCTACAATGGGATTTGACCATATCAATTCAGATTCAAATGATGTAGGCAGTTGGAAGTTCCTCATGATTCATTTTCTGACCATAATTACACTGCCAATATACTTGCTTTTTGCCAGATACTAGAATTAGACATTTATCAAAACACATGCATGGTAGGAAAGGAAAACATGTGAGGGTGGTATATAGTCCAAGTGTATAATTAATTAAAAATGAGTTTCTAGAGAAAATAACAAATACTACAATTTATTTTATAGATATGGCTTCAGTTTTATGGATATTTATTATTATTATTGGTAAAAGAATCTATACAATTTCTATTTTTACCCTGACCTTGATTTTGATAAGACAACACTTAACATAATTTCAAACTAAATTTCGTTTCCATGTTTTCTCCATATAAAGCATAAAATTAAAAATTAAAAAATTAAGTGGCACTAAGGTATTCTCTTTTTTTTTTTTTGCAGTACTGGATATTGAACCCAGGGGCATTCTCCCTCCAAGCTATACCCCCGGCCCTATTTTTTATTCTTTATTTTGAAACAGGGTCTCACTAAGTTGCGGAGGGCCTCACTAAGTAGCTGAGGCTGGCCGCGAACCCGGATCCTCCGGTCTCAGCCTCCCAAGTACTGGGATTCCGGCTCCGTATTCTCATTTTTTAATTGGGTAACCTTTGTACCTTTGGGGACTGGATATGGAATGCTATTGTTTTAAAGGCGTGAAAGTTTTTAAATGATGAAAATTCAAAGTGGAGTCAGATGGTCACTTACAAGAAGAAAATTAATACTTATGTAAACCTTTTAGCTTTCTTTGCTCGGCCCATTTTTTTTGAAGCTGTGGTTTATTTCTTTTTTATACTCATATAAACAAAAGCATCCTAGATCTATGTGTTTAAATGAAGTTTTGATCATTTGTTCTAGAATTTATACATACTGTCTCTTGCTGTTTTATTTTATTTTGTTTTGTTTTGTTTTATTTTATTTTATTTTGCAGTACTGGGGATTGAACCCAGGGTGATTCTACCTCCAAGTTACACCCCCAGCCCTATTTTTTATTCTTTATTTGGAAACAGGGTCTCACTAAGTTGTGGAGGGCCTCACTAAGTAGCTGAGGCTAGCTGCGAACACAGATTCTCTGATCTCAGCCTCCCAAGTACTGGGATTACAAGCGTGCACCACCATGCCTGGCCTCTTGCTGTTTTAAACTTATCTACTCTTGCCGTTTTCTATAGGAAACACATTATCATATTTGCCCTGGATTAACTATTTGCATAGTTTCAAACTCTTTATCTGTCTCAAATTTACCACCAGCCCATAAATATAACTTCAAATTTTCATACTTGTTTCTGTATCTTAAGAGCATGATCCTAGAATGAATTTAGTGTCTAAAATATCACTCCCCCATTAAAATTCGATTTATAGAGCATTGTTCAGATGTGCACATTCTCATGGAATATGTTTCTCTGGGTAATCTCATTCAAAGTGTTTTGCTGCTTGCTTCTTTGTTTGTTTGTTTATTGTAGTGGGGATTGAACTCAGGGGCATTCTACATCCAAGCTATAGTCCCAGCCTATTTTATATTTTTTATTATGAAACATAGTCTTGCTAAGTTGCTGAAGGCCTCACTAAGTTGCTGAGGCTGACTTTGAACCTGCGATCCTCCTGTCTCGGCCTCCCAAACAATGGGATTACAAATGTGCACCACCTCACCAGGCTACATTCAAAGTATTTTGAAGTGACTTAACCCTAATCCTACTTCTGCTGGTTGTCATGCTTAGAACGTATTGACCATTATCACAATTTAAAGGTGCTTATCAGAAACTCACTAGTGATTCCTTTTAAGCCTCAGAATAGAATTTACAGTATGCACAATCATTCTCTTTTGATTGCCTGCTCCTTTTTTTTCTATTTAAATTGTGGATGCTATTAAAGAATACAATAAGGTTATGTAATGGAATTTAAACACACTTTATTGCAACAATATAAGTTCCATGTACAGTTATAAGCAATATGGCTGTACTTAATAATTTTACATTACAAACATAATTGTGGTATCAAATTAGTAATTTTCACAAAGCACTTGCATTAGAAATTTGTATGATACAATATATTTCAATTCGCACTTGCAACAGGAAGATAACAATTTGTTTAATAGGAGACCTGGGGATACAGTTCATACTCTTAGATCAGATAGTCCTGCTTTATGCAGAGCTTAGCCTCCGAGTCATAGAATTTTAGAGCTTGAAGAGACCTTAGAGATCAAATAGTTCAACAACTTTATTTTACAGAAAAGGAAGTAGAAGTTCAAGGAAGTTCTTTGACTTATATCACATAACATGGGAAATTAATGAAAAAGCTAGGATGAAAATCATTTCTTAACTTTTCCAAGATCGCAAAACAAAAGTTTGGAGCCAAAAAATAAAATAGATTTGGAAATATCATGCACAGAAATGGTACTTAACACTTTTGGCATCCACAGGAGGAAGGGTTGAGCTGGAGAAGAGAAACCAGCTAAGAAGCCTGCAGAGCAGCAACAGGTCAAAGACAGGAGAGTGTGGGACCAAGGAGCACAAGAAAAGGCACCCAGACTGCTTCACTACTAAGTGCTGCTAAAACATCAAGTAAAAAATGCCCGCTTAAGCAACCATCAAGCTCAACAACATGGAAACCACCGGGTTCTCTGACAATTATACTTGGATAGGATGGTTAGGTCAATGCCTGATTGGAGCAGATAGCAGTGAGAAAGTTTAGAAAGTGGCCTGAGCAGTAAGCTCACGATATTTTTCTAGGGTGACAGTAGATGCAGGGAAATGAGAGGCTTCCAAGTCTTCATTCAGCTGCATATTCACGTTTGTACAAACAGTAACACAAACTAACTACAAAGTTTAAATTGCTGTTGAAAAATGATCTGAAATTTCTTACATGGGCCAGAGTGGGCTGTGATTTATTTGGAGGCTTGATTAACTACCTATGCTAGAATATGTGCTAAATACATAAAATGCTGTGGAATCCCCAAGGGTGGGGAATAGAACCCATTTCATTATCCGTTCTGGTATAACCAAACACCTAGCCAAACCATCAGAAGAGCCCATGTTTCTCTCTGCAAAATCTCTCCCGGGCACTCCACGTCTAAAGCAGTCCACCTTAAAGACTTGCTTCTTTCAGCCAAGAGCTCATCAATATCAGCACAGCCTTGCCGGCAGCTAGGAGGCCGGTCCATTAATGAAATGTTAATGACTGAATTAGACCTGTAATAACTGAAGTAGGATGCACTGCTGTGAGTCCATTAGCATCAGTAGACCCCGCTGAGGAACAAGTAAACACAGCACTCAGGGAGAAACTTTCCCGCAGAAGAGCCAGAAGTATTGCCCAGGTGTTTTCACATGGAAAAGGACATTTCCCTGAAATAGGATTAGTTTATTTAGAAAAGCTAATCCCATTCACTATATTTCTGAAGAGGAAAATAAAGAATACAAGATGGATGGCGTCCTTATTCAAGAGTGTTTTGATTTTTAAAATTCCAATATTGCACAATTGTTTTTATAAAACTTTTTAGGATAACTTGATGTATCATCAAGTGCCAATTATTCCAAGCAGCAACTGCTCCTCCTTTTCTCTTGTCTCATTCTTTTTCTGTTTTTTTTTATTTTCCCCACTTTTAACTTTCTCTTGCTATTCTGAAAAGCAAGGTTTTTATGAAAATCGACAACAGATTGTAAACCCTATAAAATCTTTTCAATACCAACTATCCATTTTCAAAAGGGGCAAAATAGAGAGATATTTAGTACACTTTTTGAGCTTGATTTATATAAAATGATTGTGGAATTCACTCCTGAGATATACATATAAATCATGTGGCAGATCAAGTGAGAACTGCCATGCATTAGCATTGAGAGCAACTCAATTATACATTGTTCTTGTAAGAAGCATGAAGATTTCCCATTTTTATTTAAGCATATATTGTAGTTCAATAATACTTAAATTGTTGCAACTAGATGTGAGGCAAAAATAATTACTATCTTAAGTTATTACAAAAGACAGAATTGCTAAGGATAATCTATTAGATTTCTTTATTACATTACTGTGAGTCTTATTGTCCCATTTTGGGATATGAATGTTCTAACTACAGTTGAGTCTAATATGTATTATATATAATATATGTAATCTCATTATATATTTTTTTCAAGAATTGGACCTTAGGGTTTGCTAATGGCATGTTTTAGAAACACATAGAAAAATCTACAAAAATTAGTATTATATTATTGTTTATATATCAGTATTATATATCAAAAATATTATGTATCAAATACAGTAGCTCATCAACATGTATTATAGCTTATCTTTAACCTCAAACATGCTTTCAAAATTATAAGGCACTGTTTAGTTCTTTGTTTAACAATAATTATTTGTGTAACATTAGACCAAGTCCTTTACCCTCTAGAATTTTTAAAATATCTTTGAAAGGAAAGCTTTTAAAGAATAATAATTATGGATATATAACTTTTACATTTATATGAACTAAATATAAATGGTTGAGTAATTGTAGTTTCTGAAGTATTAATATTTAAGAGGTGGAAATAAACTTAGGAATTAAGAGAGAATTAAAATAAAAAGTTCACTACAATTTAATCATCTAATTCTGCTACACAAAAAAGAAAGGTTATATCAAAGGAACCTAGTTTATAGGAAACAATACAATGTGCATGAGCACACACACACACAAGCATTTTAAAAGAATGCACAAATACAATAAATCAGAAAACATATTTGTTTGAATAAATCGTGATCCTGTGCAGCTCCTAACAGATCAGATTTGAAAGGGACAAATGATTGTTAACATGTTGTTTTTCTAAGAACTAAATGTTGGTTTACTATGCAAATCATTTGTTCCGCTTGACTTTATATCTTAAAATACATACATACACTTACACACAGACACACCATCTTAGTTCTTGAAATCTTTGTCAGTTTTTTAATTTCAGTTTATCTTTCCTATCCAAATTCAAGGAGAGAAGTTCTGTGCAGCAATTTCACAAATAGCAAGCATGACACTTGAGTTGAAATTCAGGCCATGCAAGGAACTGGCCTATAAAGATGAGGTCAGTGACAAATAGTAACACCTGACAAAAAGTATAATTTTGATTAGAGCTAATGGAATGCTTTCCCTCATTCAGAACTTTCAGAGTCCCTACACACTGACATACAATTTTAAATGGATAAGAAAGAGAAATCCATCAACTGCAAATGACACACTGATAACCATGAATATGTAACTTATGGATAATCTATTGGAGGTATTTTCTGGGAGAGCCAGAGATCAAGTATGTACATATTGGTAGTATAAACACCACATGAATTACTACAAAATAAGAGGCTCATAAAATTGCTCTCAATAGTAATAATAATGTTTAAAGTTAATTTACAGTAGTAGGCTATGAGCTTTGAATTGAATCTCATTATTTAAGATTGAATTCTTTTTTCTTTTTTCATGACAACTAATGGTTCCAGAATCCAACCTCAATAGGCTTTGTAAAGGAGCAAGAAGAGTTGTATGCATATCAAGTAACTCTATTAAGTGTATGTCAGTGTGAAGTTTATTTGGGGAACATATTGTCATAGTAACTCTTTGGTACATATATATATATATATATATATATATATATATGTTTGAAGAAAATAATTTTAATAAAAAGAAAATAGTTTTAATAAAAACCAAAAAAGCTTTAAAATAACCTTATAATTTGAAATTTCTCAATGAAAGTTTTCTGTTTTTAGTTAGGTATTATTTTGTAGAATAATAAATAAGATATCCTTAAAATTTTCTTCAGTATAAAACTCAAAGAGAACAGTTTAAATGAATCCATTAGTTTTCAATAAGGATAAATCCCCATTAGCAATACAAAATAATAATATCTCACATAAAAGAATGGGATTGAGGTTATGAAGAAATATAGCAAATGCTCCATGCCTTCCTTGAAAAATAAAGTGGATATTCCAAAAATAAGATTGAACCAGTATTCACTTATCCTTAGCCCAAAGGACTGATGAAACCTGGTCATATCAGATAATTTCACAGAGATTCGAGGGTGCATATAAAACACAGGTGACAGTCCTGCTTACTTGGAGCAGTTGTGGTGTTTCTCCAAGTGGTTTTGCGAATATCTACTGGATTTGTTCTAAAGAAATTATAATGTAGAAAGTAAAAATTTCAATCTTAATTACTGTAATTCATAAACCACAGGAATGGTCTTCTATCATTGTCACCTTGTTTTATTAAAACTTTAAAAATATCTCCATTAAATTGTGAATGGAGAATAAGGCTTTCTAGTTAATCAAATAGCTATTTTATTTATTCACAAGTTTATGCATATTTTGTTCTTTTATAAAATTATTTTTATCACCTATCAGGTACAAGGTGGTTTATTTTTATGTGCTATTAGTACACTGTTCTCAAAAATATGAAGTTCAATAATAATTGTTATTCATTCATTCATTCTTACATCCATTCAGCCTGTTGCCTGAACCCCTACTATGATCCAAGCATTGTTGTAAATATAGAGATGCAGACATGATGAAAACTACCAAAATCTCTGCTTCCATTGAGCCTACATGCTTGCCATGGAAGGAGTATTAAGTAAAACATTGACAAGGCCGGGCGTGGTGGCGCATGCTTGTAATCCCAGTACTTTGGGAGGCAGAGACCGGAGGATCCGGGTT
>PVJS01008394.1:0-53248 GCA_004027185.1 Glis glis | reverse complement strand
TTATTTAGAATTTTTGTGTCTGTGTTCATTAATGATATTGGTCTGTAATTTTCTTTCTTTAAGGTATCTTTATTTGTCTTTGGTATTAATGTGATGTTGGCCTTGTAAAAAGAGTTTGAAAGAATTCCATCTGTTTTAATTTCACGGAATAGCTGGTGAAGTATTGGTTTTAGTTCTTCTGTGAAGGTTTTGTAAAATTCGGCTGGAAAACCATCTGGACCTGGGCTTTTCTTTGATGGAAGACTTTTTATTGCTGTTTCTATCTCTGTGCTTGCTATTGGTTGATTCAGTTTTTCTGTATCCTCTTGGTTCAATTTGGGTAGGTTGTATATGTCTAGAAATCTTTCGACCTCTTCCACGTTTTCTATTTTATTGGAATATAAGTTTTAAAAGGAGCTTCTTATGATCCTCTGGATTTCTCCACTATCTGTGGTGATATCCCCTTTTTCATTTCTGATTTTGGTAATTTGCCTTGATTCTCTCCTTCTTTTGGTTAGGTTAGCTAGTGGTTTGTCAATCTTGTTAATCTTCTCGAAGAAACAGCTTCTTGTTTTTTTCATTCTTTATTGTTTTTTTATTTTCTATTTCATTAATTTTTCTTCTGGTTTTAGTTATCTCCTGCCTTCTACTGGCTTTGGGCTGCGATTGTTCCTGTTTTTCAAGATCCTTGAGGTGTGTCATTAGGGTATTTATTTGGATGTTTTCTGTTTTTCTTATGTGGGCATTCAGTGCTATAAATTTTCCTCTTAACGCCGCTTTCAAGGTGTCCCACAAATTTTGATATGTCGTGTCTCTATTTTCATTTAATTCTAGGAATTTTTTTATTTCTCCCCTTATTTCTTTCCTGATCCAGTCCTTGTTCAGGAGTGTATCATTCAGTCTCCATGTACTTATGTGATTACTTTTTGTCTTCCTGTTGTTAATTTCCAGTTTCAATCCATTGTGATCTGAGAAGATGCAGGAAATTATATCACATCTTTTGAATTTGCTGGTCCTTGCTTTGTGACCCAGTATGTGGTCTATTTTGGAGAATGTTCCGTGGGAGGCTGAAAAAAATATGTATTCAGGTATTATTGGTTGAAATAATCTGTATGTGTCTGTTAGATCCATTTGGTCTATAGTTTTCTTTAGGTCTGAACAATCTTTATTCATCTTTTGTCTGGAGGATCGATCTAGTGGCATGAGTGGTGTGTTGAAGTCTCCCAATATTATTGTGTTTGGGTGTATTTGGGACCTGATATCCCGAAGACTTTGTTTTATGAATGTGGGTGCGCCCACATTTGGGGCATAAATGTTTACTATTTTTATATCTTCTTGTTGGATTGTTCCTTTTATTAATAAGAAGTGACCCTCTTTGTCTCTTCTGATGTGTTTTAGCTTAACGTCTATTTTGTCTGATGTAATCGTTGCCACCCCTGCTTGTTTTCGATTTCTGTTTGAATGGTATATCTTTTTCCATCCTTTTCTCTTTAGTGTATGAGTATCTTTGGCTAGAAGGTGAGTTTCTTGTAGACAGCATATAGTTGGTTTATGCTTTTTGATCCACATTGCCAGTCTGTGCCTTTTAATTGGGGAGTTGAGTCCTTTGACATTCAATGTTATTATAGAGATTTGATTTTTGTTTCCTATCATTTTGAGTTTTATTTTCTATTTGCTGTAGTGACAAATCTCCTTCTTTAGTTGCCTACCTGGTGGAGTTCACCTCTCCTGTGGTTCTGAAAATTGCTTGTTTTTCCTTCTTTGTGGTTTATTTCTTTTAGCATTTTCTCTAGTGTTGGCTTGGTCCTCATGAATTCTTTAAGTTCATCATGGAACATTTTTATTTCTCCATCAATTGTAAATGATAGCTTTGCTGTATATTTCAAACCTGGTTGGAAGTTGTTTTCTTCCAGGGTCCAGAGTACTTCGTACCAATCCCTCCTGGCATTCCTGACTTGGATTGAGAAGTCTGGGGTGATTTTTATTGTTTTGCTCTTGTATGTCACCCGTTCTTTTGTTCTTGCTGCTTTTAGGATTCTTTCTATGTTAGTCATTTTAATTATTACGTGGCGAGGGGAGGTCCTTCTTTGGTCCTGTCTTAACGGTGTTCTATATGTCTCCTGTATGTGTATATCCAAATCTTTATGTTCTGAAAATTCTCTGAAATTATTTCTTTGAAGAGGTTTCTTATACCCTTGGTCTGTGCTTCTAAACCTTCTTCAATGCCTTTTATCCTTAGATTAGGACGTCTTGCATTTCCTGTATATCTTGAATGGCCAGGGTGTGTTGTTGTAATGTCTTCTGTATATCATTGACTGTGCTCTCAGTTTTGAATGAGCTGTCTTCCGGGAGTGATACCCTATTTTCCATGTGGTTGAGCCTACTAGAGTTGATTTCTATTGCAGTCTTTAATTCATTTATTGATTCCTTCATTTCGTTCATTTTCTTTCTGATTCTTCCTTAGAGCCTCAACTTCCTCCTTCATCTCCTCTATGCTTTGTTTGAGGCCTTTCATAATTCTGAAGATCAAAATTCTGAATTCTCCGTATTGCATTTCCTGCAGGTCAGAGTCAGTGATCTCACTTGTTGATGCATTGTGGGTGTTCCTTTTTTCCTCAGTCTTCTTCATTCCTGTATTTTCGGTGTTTTCCATTTTGTGTTTCTGTTGCCTCCACATCATCTCCCTTTCTGTGTATGAGACCTCTTGATGGTTCCTGTAGTCCCAATTGGGTCAGTACGCTGCAGGCTATGGATCCCTCTTGTCTGGTTGGGGCGTGGTATTATGTGTGGCGGGGTGCGCAGGGTCCAGAGCTCGGGTGTTGGCATGTGAGGAGCACTTCAAGGCGTGGTGTTGGGTGCGGGCACTGAGGCGCGGGTGACAGTGCCAGAAGATGCCCTGTTTCCGAGGCGCGGGTGCTGGGGGTCGCCCGGGCCCCTAGGGATGCACACGTGCTCATGGTCTCAGGCAATGTCGCCGGAGGGTGCCTGGGCTCTGATGCACTGCGCTGAGGATTTTTAACGGGCCCATGGGAGGAGTGGGCTCTGGGTATCGAGTAGCGGCGCCTAGGGGTGCACAGGCTCTGAGGCGTGGCATAGAGGATTGCGTGTGGGTCCCAGGGGGAAGCTTGTGCTTCTAGATCTCAGGTGGCAGCGCTGGGGCATGCCCTGACTCAGAGACAGCCTGGAGAGTCACGCGGATCTTGGGTGGTGGCGCCAGAGGGTATCTGGGCTCTGGAGCACGGCACAGAGGCTCCTGCGTGGGGTAGATAGGTGCAGGCTCTGGGTCTCAGGTGGCTGCGCTGGGGTCCAAAGCAGGGCAAGGAAGGCCGCCTGGGATGCGCATGTCGCTGATGTCTGAGGCCGGGCGTGGAGGGCCTGGTGATGAGGGGGGATGCTGAGGCCCAGGGCAGGCACAGAGGCCACCGGGGTGACGCGGGTGGGACGCTGAGGAATGGTACCTGGTGCTGAGGCCCCCAAGGTGACGCCGAGGCCAGGGGCAGACGTAGAGGCCGCCGAGGTGACGCCAAGTTCTGGGGCAGGCGCAGAGGCCACCAGGGTAACGAAGGAGGATGCTGAGGCCTGGGGCGGGCGCAGAGGCTGCCGCGGTGACACACAGGAACGCTGAGGTCTGGTACCTGGCGCAGATGCCGCCAGGGTGATGCTGAGGCCTGGGTCAGGCACAGAGTCCGTCAGGGTGACGCTGAGGTCTGGGGCGGGTGCAGAGGCCACCGGGGTGATGAAGGAGGATGCCAAATCCTGGGGTGGGCACAGAGGCTGCTGGGGTGATACGCAGGAATGCCGAGGTCTGGTACCTGGCGCAGAGGCCGCGGAGGCCTGGGGCGGGCACAGAGGCCACGGGGTGACACGGAGGAGGGACGCCGAGCCCTGGGGTGGGTGCAGAGGCTGCCGGGGTGACGCGCGGGAATGCTGAGGAATGGTACCTGGCGCAGAGGCCGCCAGGTGACGCTGAGTCCTGGGGCAGGCGCAGAGGCTGCTGAGGTGATGCCAAGGCCTGGGGCGGGCGCAGAGGCCACCGGGGTGACGCGGCGGGGGGGGTTCTGAGGCCTGGGGCAGGCGCAGAGGCTGCCGGGGTGACGCGCAGGGACGCCGAGGAATGATACCTGGTGCAGAGGCCACCGAGGTGACGCCGAGGTCTGGGGCGGGCGCAGAGGCCACCAGGGTGACAAAGGAGGACGCGGAGGCCTGGGGCGTAGCAGAGGCTGCCGGGGTGACTCCGAGGCACAAGGCGGGTGCAGAGGCTGCCGGGGTGACACGAAGGAACGCCGAGGTCTGGTACCTGGTGCAGAGGCTGCCGAGGTGACGCCGAGGCCTGGGGCGTGTGTAGAGGCTGCCGGGGTGAAGCCAGCATTGTGTTTTATAAAGAGGTCCCAGCTCCCTGGGTCCCTACAGCAAAAAGGACCTACAGCAGTGTGGAAATGACTTTTCCTTTTAACCCATTAAGTCCCGTTCTGGTGTGGGTTAGGAATCACCCCCCAACACACACACACACACACACACACACACACACATACACACACACACACACAAAGCTCATGTCTCCAGTGCAGGAAGGTTCAGAGGTGGGGCATCATTGGAGGGGGGTTACTGGGGACATGACTTGGGGACTCTGTATGTCCCTGGTCCCCTCCTCACTCTCTCTGCTTCTGGCCGCTGTGAATTGAGGAGTGCTCCTCCACCAGGCCCTGCCGCCCTGTGCCATGATGTTTCTGTGTTGGAGCCAGCTGACCATGGACTGAACCTCTGAAACCATGAGCCCAAATGAGACCTTCCTCCTCTTAGTTGTTCTTGTCGTGTACTTTGGTCACAGTGCCAGAAAAGCTGATCAGTACAAGTCCCAAGTTTTCAATTCTATGAATATTTCTATGAAATTGACATAGGTGCATTAAAATGGGTTGGAAATCATGATCTAGAACCTATCATATAATTTATTGTCATTAGTAATACTAATGAATAATATCACTAATCCTTCACCTATTTTCTCAAAAGAAAAGAACTCTAAAATCATAGATATTGATTTCAAAGTTATTGTAAGTGGAACATTTGTTGCTCAATTTAAGTTTTTATAGATATTCCATAAATGGGATGGTGGGATATAATGGGTTAATATCAAATTCCTAGTCAAGACTCCATCCTATTCTAGTCTTGTGGGTCTGTTAGTGGAAGTGCAAAAGAAGAGAGAAAGAGAATGTCGCATTCTCTTTTAGCACAGAATTAGCTGTCCTCAAATAATCTGTACCCTCCCTCTGTCTTATGATCATTCCCAGTTGTTACTCGATTTTGATAATCCCTAAATCACTTTTTATATACTTTTATTGGTGCATTATAGTCTCACATCGTAATGTAGTTCATAGTAATAGTGGCATACATGCACAAGCACTTGGTGAGCTTTTTCCAGGCCCTCTGTTCACTTCCCCCCTTCCCCATACCTGAAATTGAGATTGGCATTGGTATTCTCACATAGGCACATAATGTCAATGGAAGTGTTTCCTTCACTAATTCTCCCTCTCCCCCAAGAAGTTACATTTTACATTAAATGCTTATCAACAATTAACCTGGTAAAATCATGTCACCTACTCACACTGTGTTGCATACTTTCTTGGACCTGCCCTTTCTTTTCTCCCTGCCAGGGAGGACCTCTTTGACTCTCTCCCATCCCCCCACCCGCAGACTTTTCTCCATTGACAATGCTCCCTCCTGCCTTAGCCATGCTTCTGAACTTCCTTCATCCCATTTCCCGGCTCCCTGTGCCCTACTTCTCTCACAGCTCTCCAGATTTTTGTTTCTGTTGCTTGACTAGATTCTAAGTTCCTTATGAGATACCTTCTACCTTTGTATCCTATTTCTCTTGTGTTTGGAGTAAGAGCTCAGTAACTGTGCACATGGAAGAATGAATTAAGGTGGATATTTAGGGAATATCCAGTCCAATTTGTCAGGATGTAGTTAATGATGTCACTGGGTAAAAAGTATCTTACTAGGTGCTCAGAGGATTCCAAGATGAGTGGGGACTCAGGCCTGTCACAGAAGAACAGTGTGTGGCCCATGAACTGTAAAGTCATCATGCGTTCATGGAAACTCCAGTAATAGAGAAAGCACTGTCTTCAGGGAAGGGACTGATTAGCAAGCATCACTTCTATAGTGATGTAAAATCTGAAAAGTCTGGCAAAAGATGCAAGGAAGGATAAGTTATAGCTCTGCGCTCGGGGAGATGACAAGGGCGGCCATATAATGTGTTGCCCACAAAAGGACACTTTGGAGAGCGATAATACATCTGTTGGAACAGCACAAGTACACTGGGACACAGGCCTTGATAGACGTCTAGGGACTGAATATACAAGGAGTAACTTGGTGAAGGGGACATTTCAAGAAGATCCTCACTGAATGAGTGAAAGACCGGCAGGAACAGATTATTGGTCTTAGAGGAAGCATCCTCTTTCTTAAATCCTTGTCAGCACTTAAGTTAATTCTCTTCTTTTCACTCTACCACCTGTCATTTGTCCTAGTTTTTCACAAGGATCAGATTGGGAGTGTTGACTTGAGAGGCGGGGTGTGAAGTGGGTCTGAGAACGGGGGCTCCAGAGGCAGGGGCTTAACTTCTCGCCATCACTGGTCATTCTACAGCTTCTGTGAGTGTCACTTTCTTCTGACAGATGGAGAGGCATAAAATGGGTACCACTCCAGAGGGAGGTTTGATTTTGTTTTTAAGAAATAAATTTGCTAAAAGACCTTGACATGGTACTTAATAGAAATTTAATAAAGGTTCACTCCTATTGTTAACTTGGGGGGGATTACTGGGGATTGAACTCAGGTATTTTACCTCCAGTCTACACCCCCAGCCCTTTATTACATTTTATTTAGAAACAGGTTCTTGCTAAGTTGCTGAGAGTCTCACTAAGTTGCTGAGGCTAGCCTGGAATCTGCGATCCTTCTGTCTCAGCCTCCGATGTATTGGAATTACAGACATGTGCCACCACGGCCAGTTGAATTTTTATTATATATTTATTGTGTTTTATATATTATTATTTATATTTTGTTATATATTTATTTCATGCTTTATTATAGGATGACGAACTTACACAAGTTTAAAAGTTACTAAGCTTCAATTGTTGTTTTGACAATGAAGCAAACATCAATAGAGAAGGGCACACAGTGTAGGTACAGAACTGTGACTTCACTCGGCTTTGAGAACAAGTTGATGAGACTGGAGGGGCAGGCCCAAGGCATCCTGGGTCCTCAGACTCTGCTGCTAAGGGCTGCAGAAGGGAGAAAACCCCAGAGGGTCTATTCTAGGTAGTGAAATCCAAAGGTTCAGTCATTTGTCAAAGAATAACCAACAGTGCTCAGAAAGCAATTAGCGCCTGTATCTGGGGTGGAGAATTGGCCGGGGCTGTGGAAGAAGCCCATGGCAGCCTGTAATTATGAAAAGAAGTCCAATGGTATGAAGACAGTGATTAGATTAGCAGCACTTAAACTCACTGGATAGTGCAAATGAATTCTTAGCTTATTTCTTGCAGTCTCTCAACCTCATTGCTTAGGAATATGGGAGGGAAGTCAACTGTGTATGTGCAGCTTTTATTTCAGTAAAAGAAATAAGTAAATATGCCGGGTGTGGTGGTGCACGCTTGTAATCCCAGTACTTGGGAGGCTGAGACAGGAGGATTGCAGGTTCATGGCCAGCCTCAGCTGCTCAGTGAGGCCCTAGGCAACTTAGTGAGACCATGTTTCAAAAATGAAGAATAAAAAATAGGGCTGGGGGTGTAGCTCAGAGGTAGAATGCCCCTGGGTTCAATCCCTAGCACCACACACACACACACACACACACACACACACACACACACAAAGTAAATAAAAACTCTGACATTCATATCTTAGGAAGAATAGGGTTTTCCTATTCAGAACATGGGTGGATTCTACTTGGCAAAGAGACCCACTGTATGATGCGGTGTTTAAGAGAATGGTCTCTGGTGTCAGGGGGGACCTGAATTCCAGTGCTACTTCTGCCCATCATTAGGCGGTAACCTTGAGTAAGGGGTGTCAGTTTTGTGTACCTAGGTCCTCCCCTGCAAAACAGAGATTTAATAAATAAGTACCTCCTCCAGTGGGAACAGTAATAAGTATTCAGCACATGCCCAGCAAAGAGGGCACAGAGTGAGTGCCTGGTAAACTTCAGCAGCCCCTCTGGTCCTCTGTTCTGTCATCCTGCCCGAGGGAAGCTTGTCCCTGGAAGAGTGTCTTCCTTCATTTGCAATGTATTGTTTCCCCAAGTGTTGGAAGTAATAATTTTCGGTGAGAAAATATGTGTAAATATATATGGGTACATGAGTGTATGTGTGTCTATGTTTTAGTAACTAAAGACTAATTGTAATGTGATTTGGGACAAAAATAATAATGACAACAGTCCCAGCAAACCCATTGTTTCACAAATACTACTATTTAGTATGAGTTTGCCTTTCGAAAGGCATGATGAGAAAAGAAAACATTGCATAAAAATTCGTACATGTGATACACAGAAATGGTACAAATCATACAAAAGGGTAGAGTGATTGGCATTTTGAGGAAAGTGCAGGCCAGGGGAGTTGGAAGCTGTTTTCTTACCCTAGTAAGAGGGACTAGAACTGAGTGTTTTCTTGGAAAGAAGGTAAGTGTTTCTTGTGTTGTTGGATGAAATTTGAATCAGCTGCATTGAATATATTCATAGAGTTCCCTTGTCTTCTGGATGGAAATGCTAAACTAGCAGGTTCATTTTTTTATGCCAGATAATTATTTTTGAGTACTTACTGCCCACCAGGTTCTGTTCTAAGTGCTGGGAAGATAATAATAGGGAAGATAGACAAGGCCTCTTCCCTAATGGAATGTAAATTTCAGAGTCAGTGTGTGCACCCACATTTGAGCAGTGGTAAGAAGACAGGCTGAAAAAGAAAACAGAAAGTAATTTTACAGACCAAGTCCAATGAACCAACTTACACAGGACAATGTGCTAGCATGTAGGGGAAATGGATGCTCTACTCTAGGTAGGAGAGTTTCTGAGGAGCTGAGATTTGAGCAGAGATCTGAGGAAGGAGAAGGAACTGGTCATTCAAAAACCTGTGGGACGGGTATTCCAGAGTGAGAGAGTAACAGACATCAAGTGTTTGGAGTGACAGAGTTGACATGTTTTAGGTTTTAGGTTTAGTAATAAGAATGGTACAAAAGGAGAAGTTGCAGAGATGGGTAGTTCACGAAAGAGCTTTGTAGGCAATGACCAAGAGTTTGCATTTCATTCTAAATACCTGTTAGCCCCAGTGGAGTATTTTAATCAGAGGAGCGATATGACATGAGCCAATATCTTCACAGATGAAGGAAGCTGCTGAACGGAGGAATGATGGTAGAAGAGCCAGACAGTGGCAGGCACACCTGTTAGACACCCTTGCCGTAGCTGTGTTAGCTGGCTTTTTAATACTGTGCCAAATGCCTGAGAAAAACATCTTAAAGGAGGAAAGATTTATTTTGGCTCCTGACTTCTGAGGTTTCAGTGCATCGTCAGTTGGCTTCAAGGCAGAAACATCATGGTAGAAGGGCATGGTGGGGAAAAGCTGCTCAGATCATGGCAGCCCAGAAGCAGAAAGAGAGAGGAAGGGACTAGAAACAAGATATAGTCCCCAAGGGCACACCCAAGGACCGTCTCCTTCAGCTAGGTCCTAGCTCCTGCAGCTTCTGCCTCCCAGTCATCCATTGCACTGTCAATGGATTAGTTCACTGATGCAGTCTGAGCCCTCAGACACTTTCCCAAAGCCCCACCTCTGAATATTGCTGCGCTGGGGAATAAACTTTCAACATACAAGTTTTGAGTGACATATCATATCCAAACAACAAGAGTATCCCAGGCAAGTAATGACAGGGGGAGATACTCTGGCTTCCCTGTTACACTGAATTGCTATTCTCCTGGCCAAGACGTCTACTATTAATAGTTCTTGTGCTTGTCCACAAGAATCTGTTGGTCATGACACATACTGAGTTTTGTTAATGAAAAAGGAAAAAAAATCCTAGATGCAGGAATACTCAAGGCTACTTTTAGATTGATTCTATATGTTGGGTGTTATGGATAGTGCTGCAGTAAACATGGCAATGCAGATATCTCTTCAACATCTGACTTGTTTCTTCCTTCCTTCTTTCCACCCAGTAGTGGAATTGCTACATCATATGTTAGTTCTATTTTTAATTTTTTAAAGAACCTCCATACTATTTTTTGTAATGGCTGTGCTAATTTTCATCCCCATCAATAGTATATAGGAATTACCCTTTCTCTACACCTATACCAGCATTTATTTTTTTCTTTTTGATGACCTTTCTAACTGTGGTAAAGTGATATCTCAGGTGGTTTTAATTTACATTTCCCTGACTATTAGTGATATTGAGCCTTTTTTCATATACCCAGTGACCACTTGTGTGTCTTGTTTTGAGACATATATATTCAGATTTTTATCCAATTTTTAATCAGATCAATTAATTTTTATTTTCTGTTATTAAATTGAGTTACTTATATATTCTACATATTAATCCCCTGTCAGGTGCAGAGTTTGTAAATATATTTCCCATTCTGTAGATTGTCTTTCTGTCATGGATGAATGGATCAAAAATATAGTATATATACACAATGGAATGTTATTCAGCTATAAAAAGAACACAAAGCTATTATTTGTGGTGAGATGGATGGACTTAGAGGATATTATGTTAAGTGAAATAATCCAGGCACAGAAAGACAAATATTACAAGAACTCAGTCATGTGGAATCAAAAGAAGTTGGTGTCATTTAAATGGAGAGTAGAATAATGGGTACCAGAGACTGGGGAAAGTAAGGGTCAGTGGGGACAGAGGAAAATAGGTACAAAGTTAGATAGAGGAATGATTCTGGTGGTCTGTTCCAGAGCAGGATAACTGGTTAACAATATTGTATCTACTATTTCAAAATAGCTAGAAGACAGGACTTTGAAAGTTTTCACCACAAAGATATGATAAATGTATTTAAATGTATAAGATGATAGATGTGATAAATACCCTGATCTCATTATTATACATGTATTCAAATAGCACACTGTAATCCATAAATATGTATATTATGTGTCAATTAAAAACAACATATATATATACACACACACACACACACACACACACACACACACACACACATATATATGGAGAGAGAGAGAGAGAGAGGGAATATTTTGCTTTCATTTAGTATTTGGAACCTACTGAATACACAGATGATTCTCAAGAGTTGAAAGGGTACATTAAGAATAATAAAGAGACTAGCTAAGTGCTTTAGGCATTATGGAACCATAATATACCAAATGTGCTATTGTCAATTCATGTTGGTAGTCCACCTTTTAATAGCAGCTGGGAGCCATAAGGACACATGCTGTAAATATATATTAAAATAATCAACACAAGTTGTTCCAGCAGTATTGGGAATTGAATATTACTCCAGATCCAGAAAGACTTGAATACAGCTAGACTGAAATGGCATCTAGTGTGGCTTTTCTTTTCTAATATTTCTGTGAAGAAAGCACATGCTCTAAATGTGTAATCTGGGCTCCCCCAGTCTGTCTCTGGCCCAGAAAACAAGATTCTGGGTGCTATAGTCCCTGAATTTGAGCGGGCCTTCCTTGCCCTCCTTTTGCCATACCATCAACATAGCTTTTGCTGTTGATGTTGTACTTAAAGGTGGTGAGAAATGTTATTAAAAATAAGTAATCTAGCCGGGTGTGGTGGTGCACGCTTGTAATTCCAGTACTTGGGAGACTGAGACCGGAGGGTTGCAGGTTTGCAGCCAGGCTCAGCAACTTAGTGAGGCCATCCCCAACTTAGTGAGACCCTGTTTCAAAATAAAATAATAAAATAGGGCTGGGGGTATACCTAAGAGGTAGATGCCCCTGGATTCCATTTCCTGTACCACCAAAAATAAATAAATAAGTAAAAATAAAAATAAAATAAGTAATCTAGCAGGGTATGGTGGCACATACCTGTAGTCCCAGTATTTGGGAGACTTAGACACAAGGATTGCAGTTTTGAGGTCACTCGCAGCAACTTAGTGAGATCCTATTTAAAAATTTTAAAAAAATTTAAAAAGGGCTAGGGGTGTATCTTGGAGGTAAAATGCTCCTGGGTTCAATTCCCAGTATAAAAGAAAAAAAATCTATATAAACAAAATTTCATTTTTAATTTTGCCACCAAGTATTTAGAAATTACATACCATAATAAATAGCAATGTGTTATTTGAAATTGTCTTAATATTTATCATATATATCCTTTTAAATAAAAGAAGAATTCTGTGAATGCTATTCCATTAATCTTTTTTCCCACTAAGTCACATCTCTTGAGCATCATTCACATAATTTGAAGGTGATAAATCCAAATGCTTAGGAGGGGCGGGCACACATTGGAAGTGGCCATGGTAGAAAATACGTCCAGGACAAAGCATTTATACCCAGTTTTGTCAGACCTGATTTTTGAAAATAAGTTTGACCTTTGGAATTTTATGTGACCCCACCTTACTTTTTAAGTTATATATTTTTTTTTAATTTTGCAGGTCCAAGAAGCCTTCACTTTGTGTCTATTATATATCTGCCTTATAATGATTTTAATCTAATCACATCTTGATAGTTCTGGTCTTGAATTCATGTTGATCACATGTTGTCAAATGTAATTCTTTGTCACTTTCTTGCTGAAATGAGATTTTGTAGCTGAGGGATCAATGTCTGCAAGTCACTCCACAGAATTTCCTCAGGCTTTCGAGGATGGGGAAGTGAACGTAGGAGTAGATAGTAGAGCAGTTCAGTAACTGTGAGTTAACTGAAGTAAAAGTATGCAGAGCACAGGGAAGGCAGATCTAGGTTTGATAGGAACCAAAGCTCATGAAAGTTTATCCTCTTTAGCATCTGCATACTAAATTATAATTGCATATATATCTATATAAATGTACTAGGGATTGAACCTAGGGGCATTTTACTTTCAAGCTACAGCCCCAGCCCTATTTTATTTTTTATTTTGAAACAGAGTCTCACTAAGTTGCGGAAGATCTCACTACTTTGCTGAGGCTGGCTGTGAACCTGTGATCCTTTTGTCTCAGCCTTCCAAATACTGGGATTACAGGTGTGTGCAACCATGCCTGGCTCTTACATTTAGATACAGGGTCTTGGAAGGGGCCTTAAAGTGTGGTACCCTAAAGCCTCAGCTTCACAAGCTTCTGGATGGAGTGAGGGAACAAAGCTCTGAGGAAAAACAGGCTTTATCTTCCTGAGTTTAGTGAAGGGACATGGAGGTATCAGTTCCATTGAATTTTCAATAAATAACAATGATATCCTATCAGGTGATCTTAGAGCCCTCTGTCTGCTTAAGGATATATTTTTATTTGTTTATTTATTTATTGGTACTGGGGACTGAATCCAGGGGTATCCTACCTTCGAGGTACACCCCAGCCTTATTTCAAAAAAATTTTTTGCAGTACCAGGGATTGAACCCAGGGGTGTTCTACCTCCAAGCTACACCCCTGGCCCTATTTTTTATCCTTTATTTTGAAACCGGGTCTCACGAAGTTGCGGAGGGCCTCACTAAGTAGCTGAGGCTGGCTGTGAACCCGAACCCAGATCCTCCAGTCTCCACCTCCCAAGTACTGGGATTACAAGCGTGCGCCACCACGCCTGGCTATTTCAAATTTTATACTGAAAAAGGGTCTCACTAAGTTGCTGAGGGTGGCCTCAAACTTGCAATTTTTAAGTGATGTGTTCCTCCAAATTTTGACTGTCTTCAAGGTTCCTGACTCAATAAAGAGTTTACATTTTCATCAAGAGAATGTCAGGTCAAATAACTCAATTTACTTTGAGAATAAAAGCTACCTTCTGCTTAACATAAATACATTGACCTTGGGTAGGTTTTTCTTTCAATTACTGGAGACTCCAAACTCTGGTTATTTACAGTATCTGCTATGCAAACAGATGAAATAGGTATTGAATAAAGTACAGGGCCATAAAGGAAGCAGAGATTTCACAGTGTGAGCTTTCTCATGCATGGTCCAGTGGCTTGGGAACATTAGTGTTTGATACTGAATACTGACCGAAGCAACACAAAGGGCTGAAACCCATCATTGCCTTAAACAAGATTGTCCCAAACCCTGAAAACCTATAAAGAAAAGGCAGATGCAAGTGAAATTAGATAGTTGTGTGTGAAGGAAACAACAGCAAAATGAGGAGATGAGCCCTAGATAAACAAATGATTTTATGCTCCAATTGAAATTGTAATAAAATCAGAGATTTCCATTTTTAGTGGCACTTCGTGAGAACCTTTGAAGACACTATAGACATGAGTATTTGGAGAATAGAAAGCATTGGTCAGGTAGCTCTGACCTTTGTTCATAGGCCAGCTAAAAAAGGAGGCCAGTTTATAATTTTGTGTGTGTGTGGTACAGGGTATTGAACCCAGAGACATTCTACTTCCAAACTACATCCCTAGCCCTTTCTTTTATTTTTATTTTGAAATAGAGTTTTGCTAGTTTGCTGAGAATCTTGCTAAATTGCTGAGACTGGTCTTTTTTTTTTTTTTTGGTACTGGAGATTGAACCCAGGGGCATTCTACCTCTGAGCTCCACCCCGCTGGCTCTGAGACTGGACTTGAACCTGTGATCCTCCTGTCTCAGACTCCCAAGTACGGGGATTATAGGAGTGTGCCACCACGCCGGGCTTAGTTCATATACTTGTAGGCAGTATAGAGTTAAATATGCAGAGTCAGGATGCAAATTCCATTTCTGTCACTCAGTGCTCAGGACACTGTATATCAAGTTTATATACCATAGAGGTGATAATTATAGTAACTAAAGTTGTTTTTTAGTTAAGTTAAAAATTAGTTCAAATTAATAAGTCAAATTTAGTAAAGATTTAATCAGTTACAAAATGTAAAGCTTTTAGAACAGTTAGATGGACAGGTTTGCAGTTACTGGAGTAATGATTACAGCATTTACTACTGAAGACATACTTGGGTTCTCTCTGGTCATTGTTTATTCATCTGCTGTTAAGAACTTTTCTTTAGTATCAAAAGGTTTGTTATGTCTTTTAAGGATCTTTGCCCTGAAAATTTGAGGTTATTTGTGTTTATTACTTCAAATGCCATTTGTTAGAATGTATTTAAAAGAGAAAACTATTCACTTAAAGATTTCAACTATGTTTGTCATAGGAAGTTGAACTTTCTTACCAACTTCATTACAATTAGTGCACTGTTTATGACCTAACCTAACTGGTCTTGCTACAGTTTGCTTAGCAGTAGATAAGAACTGAACACCCCCGCCCCCGGAAATATTACATGAAAGTAATCTTCTCACATAAAGAATGTTTTTTGTTTTTAATTATTTTTGGTCCTGGGGATTGAACCCAGGGGCATTCTACCTCTGAGCTACACTCCAGTCCTTTTTGGTTTTTGTTTTGAAACGAGTGTCTCTTTAAGTTGTTGAGGCTGGACTCAAACTTGTGAACCTTCTATCTCAGCCTCTTAAGTACTGTGATTATAGGCATGTACCACTGTGCCCTGCAAACCTAAAGTATGTTTAAATAAAAAATGTAAATATTTGTAAAAGGTTTAAAGTATAATGCAATATCTCATTCTTTCAAAAGCCACAGTAAATACCTTATGCAGAGGTTCTTAAACCTTTTTGGTTTTAGGATCCAGTTTTACTCTTAAAAATATTGAAGACAAAAAGAATTTTTGCTTATGTGTAAAATCTGTGAGATATTAAGACCAAGAAGTTTTAAAAATGTTAATTCATCCAAAATATCAACAAGAGGCTCCTTCTAAATTAATATAACATTTGAACATTTTAAACCTGCATTTTCCATAGCAAAAAAATTGTGAAAAATGGCATTGACATACAGTTTTGCAAATCTCTTTAATGTCCAACTTAATATGTTAATTAAATACAGTTGTAAAGACTGCCACAAAGAAAAATGACAAGATCCCGTGAGAGATATAGAAGGATACCCAACATATTTCAGTTGATTGAGGAGTCATTCCCTGAGGAAACGACACATAATCAATCAAGCTCTGAGCCTTGTGCAGGAGGGAAGCAGGCCAACAGAACAGCGCATACTAAGGCCCAAGGTGGGAGGAGTGGATGCATTTGGATAATGGAAGGAAGGCCTGGTGGCTTGAATATGTAGCAGGAGAGGGAGACAGGCTCATGATGAGGCTGGAGAGAGAAGCTGGGGATGAGGTCATACAAGGATTTGGGGTCCATGCACACAATTGCAGGTTCCATTCTATGAGGAAGGAGGGCCATTAATTGGACTTAGAAAGGGAGCATTGGAGATGGCATGACCCAATTTGCACTTTTAAAAATTGCACTTTGAAGCCGGGGATGGTGGCACACGCTTGTAATCCCAGTACATGGGAGGCTGAAACAGGAGGATTGCACGTTCGCGGCCAGCCTCAGCTACTTAGTGAGGCCCTCTGCAACTTAGTGAGACCCTGTTTCAAAATAAAGAATAAAAAAATAGGGCTGGGGTGTAGCTCAGAGGTAGAATGTCCTGGGTTCCATCCCCAGTACTGCAAAAAAAAAAAAATAAATAGTACTTTGAGCTGGGTGTGGTGGTGCACACTTGTAATCCCAGTACTTGGGAGACTGAAACAGGAGGATCTCAGGTTTGTGGCCAGACTCAGCAATTTAGTGAGGCCCTCAACAACTTAGTGAGACCCTGTTTCAACATAAAAGAATAAAATAGGGCTGGGGATGTAGCTCAGAGGTAGAATGCTCCTGGGTTCAATCCCTAGTACCACGCTCAAAAAAATCACTTGGCTATCTTTTAAATGTAATCAAACCATATTATGCTTATGGGAAGAATAGATATAGGAAGACAGTTAAGAAAAATTGTTGTAGCAGAATATGAAAGAGATGATACGCACTTAGGAGGTGGTACAAAGTGGAACTGGTGATTGATTGGATATGGACAATGAGCTCAAAGAAAGTGACTTATGTTTTGTCTTTTCTTCGACTCATCCATTTTCATCTAACACTCATGTTTTTGTTTCTGAGTCTAGTAAACAAAGCATTGAATTAGACCATGAAGCAGAAACTCTGTGTTTGAGCTAAGGGCTGAATTTATCACCACTGCCTTGGTCGAAATTTAGTCAGCATATCATTGTTTATTCTTTCAGAATCATAGCATTTTTATATTCTGTACTGTCTTACAGATGTCACAGAATTGCATTTTTAAAAGATATTATTCAGAGTTTTGATGCTTTGAAATAGCCATTACTTGGAATCATGTTTATTTAGCAGACAAAGTTTCTATACTCCTTTTTGCTCATTTTATATCCTCAGAGCTGGGTTAAAATGGAATCTGTCCATCATAGCAGTAGCCATCCTGTGTATCCAGATGTCGGGGAGTTTCTGCCAGGAAGGGAAGACAGCTGTTGGAATGGAGAAGGAGTAGAGGATACTGCAAAACTTGTCAAGAGTTTTATCAGGGGAGCAAGATGACAGTTGGTAGCAGAAAGGGGTGAGCAGATACTGGAACATGTCTGGACAATCAGTTTTGCTTATGGCTTAGGGGATAGCCTAAGACATTAAAAAATGTTTTGTATTATGGAACCCTGCATTTATCTGGATTAATCTACCCAGCAAGCCTTGTTTAAGTGCAGACTGTAGGATTAGCAAATTGCATTTCAGCCCAGGGTTAGATAGACAGGCACTACAATGAGTGATTTTATAAGTGGTTTGTGAGATGGTTTATCTATGGCTCTAATACATGTAGGGCATTGAAATGTTCTATCTTACCCTCAGTGAGAAAATAGAAACTGACCTGTTCCTATTGGAAAGAACTTTAGATGCATAGTAGATGAAGTGTGTCTTCAAGGTTTACTCTTTTTATTGAACTACTATTTCAGTTTTAACTCCAATCAGTAGTTGCACTTGATTCATTAGTTTTGAAACAAGCAAGCAAACAAACAAACAGATTGACTCTTAGAAAGAATTGCATGTAGTTATCCTAGAGATTTTTCTAGGAGAGTCTTCTCAGATTACCTTTCAACATTACTTCAAATTGTCCACAGTTTCTATATAAATTATCTTTTGGGTTTTTTTTTTTTTTGCGGTACTGGGGATTTAACCCAGGGGCATTCTACCTCTGAGCTACACCCCAGCCCTATTTTTTATTCTTTGTTTTGAAACAGGGTCTCGCTAAGTTGCAGAGGGCCTCACTAAGTAGCTGAGGTTGGCCGCGAACCCATATCCTCCTGTCTCAGCCTCCCAAGTACTGGGATTACAAGCGTGCGCCACCACACCCGGCTTATCTTTTGGTTTTGAAATATCTTAGAATCCAATTTATCATGTGATCTCATGGGCAACTGGCCAGTATTTCTTCCTTTCATGTCAAGGCTTTCAGCTGACATTTGGAAAATATTTTCTTATTGCCAACCTGATTTAAAAAGATGTGATTGATATGGCCCACATTCATTTACTGTCATTACATGTGCCACACACCTATAGGGTATGTTTATTTATTATTATTATTATTATTATTATTATTGATACTGGGGATTGAACCCAGCAGCATTCTACCTCTGAGCTACATCCCAGCCCTATTTTATTGTGAAACATGGTTTCACTAATTTGCTGAGGTCTGGCCAAGTTAATGAGGCTGGCTTCGAACCTGTGATCCTCCTGTCTCAGCCTCCCAAGTACTGGGATTATATCCATGTACCCCCATGCCCAGTTGTATGTTTATTTATCATGGTAATTGACTAGGCTTTGGAAAGAGAAATTTAGTCTTAGAAAATAAATTCAATATTTCTCCAAAAATTATGCTTCTCAATTGTAAAGTCTTTAAATATACTCTTAAAATTATTAATTCTGTACCAAGTCTGGACATTATATGTGTAATTTATATGTAATGCATGACAAATTATGTGGAATAAGCTTTAATATTATTCTAAATGTTGTCAACCATGATTATTACTACAACTACTTATTTAACTAAATAGCATATTGCAGGCCTTTATTAGGCAGATTCATTGACACCTCAGAATCAGGGTTGGTATGTATTTCTTGCTTCTTTTGCCCATATTTGACACTGGTATTGATTTTTAGAAGCTTTTGGAGTTCAGTGAAGGCTCTTCAGAATTCTAAAATTCTCATAAGCACAATTTAAATATTTACATGTAGTTTAAGAATTCAAGCATAGAATATTATGGTTTTAAAAAATCTTTTCTTTGCCAAATCAAATTAATAAATACAACCTACTGAAATAAAGGAGTGCTGGATTGAGATTGGGATGATCCTAAATTTGGGATCTGCAATTTAGGACTTGTCCCATCTTCCATCAAGTGAGGTGATTTATAATAATACAGGTTTTTGGTTGTATTTTTGTTTGTTTCTGGTTTGGTAATACAATTTCCTATTGAAACAAAAACTAATATGAAACTCTCAACTAAAAACGAGAAAGGATACAGGCTGAGACCTTGTGTTTGCAGTGAGAGTGGGACCTGGAGTTTCATCCACTTAGTCTCTTCTAGCCATGATCTGCCTAGTCATGATCACCCTCAAAGCCTCTTGGTTCTTGGGTCTGTACCATAGGACCCCTGTGTTTCACACACCATGGTTGCAAGATCCCTGGTCCACCTGCACCAGCCCTGGCTTCATCTCTAAAATTCATTGGTAGTGTGTTAGATGCTTTCACTTAGATGCAGACGTGTGGATGAACGTGCTTTCGGTTTTTAACTTAGATGCAGGAGTGTGGATGAGCGTGCTTTCTGATGACTTAGATGCAGGCGTGTGGATAAGCGTGCTTTCTGATGACTTAGATGCAGGCGTGTGGATGAGCGTGCTTTCTGATGACTTAGATGCAGGCGTGTGGATGAGCGTACTTTCTGATGAATTAGATGCAGGCGTGTGGATGAACATGCTTTCTAACAATGCTATTTTCCTGTTGACATGAACTTGTCTCTCCTGGTCCTCACAATAGTTATCATCTACTCATTAGGTAGTCATAACCAGCTCACAGAGTCTCATAGGAATATGTTTGAAATCAGTTGGAATCATCTCTTGATGATGTCTGCAATAACAATTCTGGCTCCTGTCTGTTTAATTACGAGTATTATGTACTTTGGAGATGCTATGTGTAGAGAAGGCAAAAAAGGTTTTTGGTTACTCTGCCCTTGGAGGGCTAATAGCCTCATTAGAAGGATAGTGAGAAACATCTGTTGCAGGGATCCATTGTAAAATTGTTTCTTCCCTATCACATATGGTTGTGGGAGAGCTGGTGAGCATAGCAGCCCATGTACATGGGGCTAGGTACTTGAAAGGCCTGGCCAGTTTGGGTATCACAAGCACATGCCTCAGTGACTATTCCACGGAAGTGATGGATTTCCTAAATAGGATTTGTAAAGACAAATGAGATCTGATACATGAAAAGAGATAATTTGACAGATAAAGCTGTGGGTTGGTGATTTCAGAGCCTACTTGTAGAAGAAGAATATGATAATAGAAGACAAACAGAATTTGGTATAACATGAGAGGGCGATGGAAGAGAGAGCAAGAAAGGGTATATGCTTGATATAAGTCAGCAGGACACTCCATCTTTGGAATGCCTAGGTATATAAGCTAATAAATTGCCTTTCTAGTTGAGGGTAGTTTGATTTGCATTCTTGTCATATACAAGCAAGAAGTCTTGAACAAGCAACACACACACACACACACACACACACACACACACATGCACGCACGTGTGCGTCCACACGACAATGGAGAATGTAAATGCTATCTTAAATCCCTTATGAGCCAGGCGTGGTGGCGCATGTTTGTAATCCCAGTACTTTGGGAGGCGGAGACCGGAGGATCCGGGTTCGTGGACAGCCTCAGCTCTCTCTCTCTCTCTCTCCTTAGTGAGGCCCTCCGCAACTTCGTGAGACCCGGTTTCAAAATACAGTATAAAAAATAGGGCCGGGGGTGTAGTGCAGAGGTAGAACACCCCTGCGTTCAACCCCTGGTACCGCAAAAAAAAAAAAAATCCCTTATGTACTTTGAAGGATGCTTCTTTTGCTTTGATTTCATGTGGGATGGAAGCATCTCAGGGTATGACATACACCTTCACTGAACACTAGGCCAATGAATTCTGGAGATAGAGAAATGCCCGAGACAGACAACTGCTCTACTCTGAAGAGTCCCCGGGGCCTGTGGTTTCCTGGTCTGCTGGAAAACTGTTAACGTCCAGAATTGATTTAACATATTGTTTGTCCATAAGTTCTCAGATCTTCTCTTTCAAACTGCTTTCTTTCATATGGTCCTTTTCAATCCCTTGCCCCTGTATTATTTCCTTTCATATATGCTACAGACCATTTTTATTTTTCCTGATTAAATAATTATAGTTACATTGGTTTTTTTTTCCTCTTGCTCATTCATTAGATTTTTCTTTTTCTCTGTAAACAACATTTAGTTGGTTTCCACTGTGGTACTTACTTACTAAGATGTCTCCCTTTATGGTAAAGAGCTATTTGGGGAGAAAATGTGCTATCCTATCCTAAGAGTAGATACTAGTATTGGCAGTGTTACTTCTGTTAGAGAAGGTCTGCTAAACTTTTTATACCCATTAATGCCCTAACATTATTTCTATGCTAACTTACCTTTGTTTCTCCCTGCCAACAGAATCTATATGACTTATTGGCAGCTTGTCCCTCATGTTGGTTCTCATTTTCTGAAAACAAGGTGTGACTCAAGACAGGGCCATACCTAAATTGGTTTTAAGCACACCCCACACTTAAATGTATTGCCTCTTTAAATTGATTTCCATTGGAAACATCAAAGTACAATTTAGTAAATGAAATAGAAATACTGCAACAAATTTGAGGAGAAGAGTTTTCTGCTTAGTGACTGCAAGGGACAGCTGAGGACTTGTGGGTGAGGAAGAATGTGATGTCTGCTATTGGGCAGCCACAGACTCTCACATACTCTACTGGGGGAAGTGTGCCCATGTGTAATTATCTCCAATCAGGAATGTTATGAATGCTTGAAAATATGTTACCTAGAAAATTTCATGTGTGTATATACATGTAAATGTATTTTTATATTTGTAAACACATATGTTGGTCTCATTATATAAAAAATGAACCCCAGAAAGATGTCATGACAGTAGCATTAGAGGCAGAAGTCTGAAATAAGCTGAAATATTTGTAGAATAGTCTTTAGGACTATGCTTTCTTCCTACCAGTGTGCCTTAACCTAGTTGATCTTAAGTCTTTATTTCATTTCAACCACATCAAAATGGAAAAAAAGAAAGCTCAGTTCTTAATGTCTCATATCATAATTACTGTGATTTATTCACAATACATGCACAAGAGTTTCAGAATATCAATACCAATCCTACTACTAATAATACAATTACCTATGAACTGTTTAAGAATTTTTCTCACAAGTTACTGTGTTGTTTTTTTTTTTTGCGGTACTGGGGATTGAACCCAGGGGCGTTTTACCTCCGAGCTACACCCCCGACCCCATTTTTTACACTTTATTTTGAAACTGGGTCTCACGAAGTTGCGGAGGGCCTCACTAAGTAGCTGAGGTTGGCCGCGAACCCGATCCTCTGGTCTCCGCCTCCCAAGTACTGGGATTACAAGCATGCGCCACCATTCCCGGCCAAGTTACTGTGTTTTTAAATAAAATTACTGGGAAGAGCTCCTCTGTGAGTACTTATGACACCAATTCAGTATGGAGTTAGGTTCACTTTGTTTATTTTACTTTGAATTTATAGAGATTTCCTTTTTAGATTTAGTTTGTATTATATCATCATGCACTGCACAACATTTTGGTCAATGACCACATATATGGTGGTGGTTCCATAAGATTATAATAGAGCTAAAAAGCTTCTCTCGCCCAGCGGCAAATTCACTGTAACATCATACTCATGTGTCAGTGATGATGCTGGAGGAAAGACACCTACCACGGCACCAATTACATAAAAGTACACAGCACATTCAACTGCCTGCAGCATATAATACTTGATAATGATAAAAGCAACTGTTGTTGGTTTCTGTATTTGCTTTGCTATACTTTTTATCATTATTTTATAGTGCAGTACTTCTACTTAATAAAGAAAGCAGTATATTGTAAAATAGCCTGCTACATTATGTCAGCAGCAGCCTCGTACATCTTGTATTTAAGGTGTCTCTTGATTATATCATGAGGCCATGTCTGGTGACAACTTATACCATCTAGGTTTATATAAGCACACTGTGTTATGTTCACATAATGATGAAATTGCCCAATGACACATTTCCAAGAACATATTCTTTTTATTAAATAGTGTATGTACATAATTATATAGAATTTACATGGATTCCAAAATCACTTTATAAAACAAGTGTGTTCAAATAAGTTTAGGTTTCGGCATCTGTTCCCCTGTACTCTTTTTGCCTCCCTCCACTTTTTGATAGCTTCTTATTGTACTTTTAAAATGCAAACTTATGCAAGGTGTACATAAGGTTGCGTGCGTGTGTATACATTTACATACATATGTATATACACTCACGTTTGTATACCATCTTTTCTTTGATAAGCTATGTATACTCTATACATTTTTCTCTTCTTTTCCTTGGCAAAATACCCCTGAGAATATTCCATTATACTCTCTAGAGTTTTCTTTTCTCTCTCTTTCTCTCATTTTTTTAACAGCTTCAAGCTATTCCACATAGAAATGTACCATGTTTTTCTTGCACTATCTTTTATTTATAGACATTTTGATTATTTCTAGTCTTTGGTGATTATAAATAATGCCACAGTGCATAGCTTTGTGCATAGATTATTTTTGTCTTGGCTAGTATTTTTTTAGAATAGATTCCCAGAAGTGGAATTCTTTGTCAAAAGATAAAGGCCTGTGTAATTTTTCTAGGTGTTAACAAACTCCTGTGTATCCTGTTTGAATATGTCCCTTTGTATCCACACCAGAGCTACACAAGGGCTTTCATTTCCCCCAAGTGTGGCCAACATACTGTGTTGTCAAAATTAAAGATTTTCCTTTCAGATAGGTAAGGGATGGGATCTCAGTGTGCTTTTAATGTGCATTTCTCTTATTAAAAGCAACGTTGAGTGCATTTTCATATGACCAAGAGACATTTGCATTTATTTTTCTGCAACTGATCATTTCATACTTCTTTTTTTGCATGTGATTTTTGGTGCTTTGTTTCTATTTTTTGAGTCCCTTTATATGTTGGGAACTTTTGTCTCTAGTGTAATTCACAAATATGTCTTCTCAGTTTGCTTTTTGTTTTGTTTTGGTACTGTGGAACGAACCCAGGGACAGTCTACCTCTGAGCTACACCTCCAGCCATATTTTTTTTTTTATTTTGAAACAGGGTCTCACTAAGCTGTGGAGGGCCTCACTCAGTCGCTGAGGCTGGCCTCGAACCTGTGATCCTCCTGTCTCAGTCTCCCAAGTACTGGGATTACAAGCGTGCGCCACCACATTCTGCTTCTTCTACCTCTTTTTAAAGGGCAAGGAAATTTCCTCAAAGGCCTCATCTAACAGATTTCACTTGCTTTCCTTGTTAGCCCAAACTGGGCCACACATCTTTCTTAAGCCAATTCCTGGCAAACAAAAAAGTATGTATTTTTTTTTTTTTGTGGTACCGGGGATTGAACCCAGGGGCGTTCTACCTCCGTGCTACACCCCTGGCCCTATTTTTTTATACTTTATTTTGAAACCGGGTCTCACGAAGTTGCGGAGGGCCTCACTAAGTAGAGAGAGAGAGAGGGAGAGAGAGAGAGAGAGAGAGCTGAGGCTGGCCGTGAACCCGGATCCTCCGGTCTCGGCTTCCCAAAGTACTGGGATTACAAACGTGCGCCACCACACCTGGCTTAAAAGAATGTATTTCTAGTATGTGGTTAGTGTAGTTTTCAGCTTTATGGGGTAGTCGGGTTGCCTGGACTACCTCAGGGAGAGGTATGTTAGAGAAGAGGAGAAAGGGAGAGGTCAGGATGGATACCAGATAATGAACAATTCATTTATCTCACGTTTTGAATCATAAACTTCTGGAAGTCACAGAACCCCATTGTGTCTTCATGTCCACAGCTACTAGCAGGGTGCCTAGACATATGACAGGTGCCAAATGCCCAACAACAGTTTGGATAGTACCAATTATGGGCTTATAATAATACAACGTATCTTCTTTTACTGTTTATTGATAGTATGGCTGAAATCACATTTTTTTTTTTTTTTGCGGTACCGGGGATTGAACGCAGCGGCGTTCTACCTCTGCGCTACGCCCCCGGCCCTATTTTTTATACTTTATTTTGAAACCGGGTCTCACGAAGTTGCGGAGGGCTTCACTAAGGAGAGAGAGAGAGCAACAGGGAGAAAGAGAGACAGGGAGAGAGAGAGCGAGAGAGCTGAGGCTGGCCGCGAACCCAGATCCTCCGGTCTCCGCCTTCCAAAGTACTAGGATTACAAGCATGCGCCACCACGCCCAGCGAAATCACATATTAAAAATATATTAATCACTAGGTTCTTGAGCCCTGGATCAGATGAGTAAATATTTTAGTATTTGTTTTATAAATCCTATTTTAAATCTTGAACACTATATAGAGTATCATTATTCTGAGAATGTCAATATACTTGATAAGCGTTCTTTCTGAAATGAGGTAAAGGGAAAACAGCACATTGCATATTTCCTTAAAGGCAAAATCAGGGTGTTCTCTGTCACCCTAATGCCACCAATCTGGACCTAAAATACTGATTACGAGTGTCCTAATAGTTATCATATGAATGAATGAATGAATGAATGAATGATATCTCTATCTTACAGCCAGTCATGGAAACTTAGAGCTAAATGGTGCTTTAATGTCATTCAACTGAAAAAAAAAGTCTGAAAGTTGTCCACACAGAAATCCACTGCCTTCCCAGCAATCATGTTCTTTTATGTTCTTTCTCAGAGCTATACTTTTGTAGTCTGAAAACACAGAATCATGCTATTAAGATACCAAGCTTTTGTGGAAAGTAATAACCAATGCTTTCAAAAGTGGACTATTTCTTAACAGATATTGAAAATACATATATTGAATATAAAAGAATGAGTTGATTTTTAACACATGATGAATACAGAAAAGGAGCTAAATTTAATTTTTATTTTTTAAAAATTTTACACTGTTATTGGTGCATTGTGATTATCCATCATAGTTAGATTCAAAGTGATACAAACCAACATGCACACGTCGCTTGGTCTGTTTCCTCCACATTCCACCCTGCTCCCCTCCCCCTCCTCGTGTATGTTAGTGAGATTCGTAGTGATGCCTTCATATATGGACATAACATTATGTGGACTGTTTCCTTCCTCAGTCCTCCTTTCCCCTTCCCCATCTCTCTCTCTCCCATCCCCTTCCACTCTTCTCCTGGTCTTTCTCCTCATTTATCTGAAGTCCCTTTTTGTTTCCTGTTTTCTCTCTAGCTTCCACATATGAAAGAAATCATATGAACCTTGACTTTCTGAAATTGTCTGATCTCACTTAGCATAATAGCCTATGCTTCCATCCATTTTCCTGCAAATGACATAATTTTGTTCTTTTTTATGGATGAGTAATACTCCATTGTGTGTATATACCACATTTTCTTTATCCATTCATCTGTTGACAGACACCTAAGTTGGTTCCTTAATTTGGCTATTATGAATTGTGCTGCATTAAAAATGGATATGCATGTATCACTGTAGTATTGTGACTTTAATTCTTTTGGAAAGATACTGAGAAGTGGTATAGCTGGGTCATATGGTGTTTCCACTCACAGCCTTTTGAGAAGCCTCCATACTGATCTATGTAAATGGGTTGTACTAATTTACAATCCCACCAACTGTGTACAAGAGTTCCTGTTTCTCCACAGCCTCGCCAACACTCATTATTGTCATGTTCTTGATGATTGCAGTTCTAACTGGAGTTCAGTGGAATCTCAGTGTAGTTTTGATTTGCATCTCCCTGACTGCTAATGTTGTTGAGCATTTTCTCATATATTTATTGGCATTTGTATTTCTTCTTTTGAGAAGTGTCTATTCAGTTCAATTACCCATTTTTCAATCTGGTTGTTTTTGAATGTTAAGTTTTTTGAGTTCTTTATATATTCTAGATATTAGTCCGCCATATTAGCCTGTGTCTTGATTTCTCTTCTTATAAGGTAAGAACTTAGGATTTTTAACTTTTCAACCATCCTACCAAACTTTGAATTTTATCTGATGCTTAAATATCAACATCTAATTTCTAGCGATGAGTTGACTTTTTTAGGAAGGTGATTTCAGAATGCACTTTGTTCATTCCCAACTTGGCAAAAGAGAAAAAAAATTTGTCAAGTTCTGAAAGCCCATGTCTCTTAATCAGCTTCTCCAATAAAAATGTGATTAAAATGTTTCAAAAGGTTAAAGTTTTGCCTGTGGCACTCTGAATTTCCTCAGCTTAACACATTATCAATATGACATGTCACTCTTGGCTTTGTCAGCAATTCTTGTACACAAATTAAGTGTAAACACTTAAATGACAGATTTAAATGCATCCCAATTCTAGAGCATCTTCTGGTAATATGGTATAGGTAAAGGTTTTCTAATGAAAACATTACTGTTAGGTACTCACTGGCTCAGGTGTGTGGTCCCAGCGTTTGTTGAATTTCTACACACTCGTCTCATGTAGTCTGGTCTTCCCCAGGTGTGAGAATTACACCAAGCTCTGTGTGCTGTGCACCTATGTTTCTATCACTCTGAGCCTCATTATGATGAAGAATTACAGTGCACCAGTAAAAGTATAAAAAAGATATTACTTTCTAAATAGCAATCAGACAGCTTCAAATTTGTCTGCAAAAAGAACACAGCCTCTCTTCTATGGAAGCATTACCCCTGTCATAGCCTTCCAACCAGTATCTTGAATTTTCGTACTTAGTATGCCTACCCATTTTTCATGTTCTCGTGATAATGCCCAAAGACATATCATGAAGACCTGTGTATAGAGATAGTGAGTTAACTTACATATTAGTTCCATAGATCATTTTTTCTTTCTGTTTTATATTTATTTCTGAACACACACACACACACACACACACACACACACACACACACATACACACACATGCTATTTGAAATAGCAGTTTGCTGGATGAAGAAGTAAATTTGGTCTATGTTGTGAGACTTTTGTTTTAAATGCTTTTTTCTACATTCTTAGAGTCTACTTTCAGCCCCCTAATTGTGTGTGTGTGTGTGTGTGTGTGTGTGTGTGTGGTGTGTGTGTGTGTGTGTGTGTTTGTGTGTGTGTTGGCACACATAGGTATTCTTTTAAAATGATCAAGTAGGGGAATCTTCCTCTTTAATGAGATAAGAGTTTCAATAAAGTAAACTAGAATAGTAGTTGCAACTTTACAGGTGAAGTGAACTATAGAAAATACATTTTATTCCAAATTAAATTAACAAAAGCATATGATGTGGGGATTTTTAAATGGTAGCTCCCTTTTCTTATTTTACACCCACACAAATATGCACACACACACACACACACACCCACATGCTCAGTAAAACGTCCTATTGAAACTTAGCCCACTTGGAAGGGCTTACCAAATTGGCATTTTCCTTAAACCTGATAATTTTACAGCAGAACTGCCTGCCTGTTCTGCATTCTTTTAAAGAATTATGCTAATCGTACAAGTGGTCCTGCATTGCATGATTGATAAATTCATTCTGGTGCAGCCCTTGAGTCTCTCGTGCCTTCGAGAGCTTAGCTGTAATGGATTAGGCTTAATTTCCACAGCCTGTGTTGTTTCTCTGGCATGTAAAGTCAAAACAAAAGGAAAAATATTATACTTTAGGCAATAAATCATGGCCTGCTGATACAGTGACTCTCCACCCAGCTTTACCAGGCAGCCAGTTAGGCACTCTGATACCTCTGGAGTCTCAAAGAACTCCTTTACCCATGCAGCTTAGGTGCAAGAGCACCTGCCTAGGACCTGTCAGGTTATAGTATTTATATCATGAACACTGGATCTTAGAAACAGGAAGGGAGAGATAGTGTGCCCTCTTGCCTCTAACAAAGAAATCCAAGGAAGAAATTATTGGAGGATCATCTACTTGGACTCATTTTTAAGATACAAATAAGTTTTAAAAACATTTTGATATAAATATGACCATGCAGTTCATTATACATACACATATTCACATATGTAAATGTAAATGTATGTGTATATGTTATATGTTTTTTCTTCTTTTTTTGATACTGAATATTGAACCCAGGGACATTCTACTTCTGAGCTACACCCCTCCCTTTTTATTTTTGTTTGGTTTCTGTTTCTGAAACAGGGTCTCATTAAGTTGTCGAGGGTCTTGCTAAGTTGCTGAGGCTGTCCTTGACCCTGTGATACTCCTGTCTTAGCCTTCCAAGTACTAGGATTACAGGCATGTGCCACCATGCCTAGCTATGTGTATATATTTCTGAAACTTTGATCCTTTCCCTGTTTTCATTGGTTATTATCCATTCCCATCACCTATCCTGTCCATCACTATTGATCTCTTCCCTGCTTCCTTGGGTTACCCTCCTCAGGCAGCACTATCTCCTTTTGAATTTCTAATATCTTGTGCTCAAACACTTAATTTTAGGCAGCTGGATCCTTTGACTGGTCACTGCTGGCTGGGACCTACCTCTGTCATTTTTCCCCAGTGTGTATACTTGTGCCAAGAATGTGAAAATAATTGGGAAGGCCTGACTTCTGTATGGTGATACTTGTATAGTTTTTTACCTTGCTAATATGATAATGTATTGACACACATGTGTATATGCATGTATCTACACATCCATATCTGTAGGGACATTTTCATCATTGGTTTACAGAAATGAAATTCTTATTCTTTTCTCTCTCAATAATTCTTTATGGAAATTCCTTCAAGGCCACAGCATGACTCTAATTCATTAGTTTGAGTGACTTTAACATGATTTTACAAGATTCTCTGGCTGGTGGGGATTTCACTTGAGTCCAGGTATGTGTTGTTTTGTTCTCTCATATCATTACAAGGAATGTTTTTATAATTTGTTTTTAATGGGATAGGTTGACAGGCATGGGAGTACTGGATTAACAAAAATGTGCTATTTTTAATCTTAATAGATGTTGTCAGATTGTGTTTCAAAAAGCCTTAAACATTAGCATTTTACTCTACCAAACATCAGAATACCAATTTTTCTAACTCCCCACCAGAAGTAGATATTTCCATTTTTATGAGCTTAGTAGGTACAAATGAAGTGCCATTGTTTTATCTAAGATTTTCTGACTTCTGAGTTGTAACATCTTTTCTGTCATATGGACTTGATAATTGTTCTTTAAAATATCTCTTCATTTCTTTACCCTTTGTGTGTGTGTTTGTGTATGTGTGTGTGCGTGTGTGTGCGTGTGTGTGTGTGTGTGTGTGTGTGGTACAGGGACTTAACCCAGAGGCACTCTACTTTTGAGCTAAACTCTCAGCCCTATTTTATTTTTTATTTTGAAATTGGGTCTTGGTAAGTTGCTGAGGGTCTCACTAAGTTGCTGAGGCTGGTATGGAACCTGTGATCCTCTTGTCTCAGCCTCCCAAGTACTGGGATTACAGGCGTGCACCACCACACCCAGCTTCTTCTTTCTTTCTTTAATTTTTGTTTTTATTCCCTACTTGTTTAATTGTAAGATTGCTTTCCCTTGTAGATATTAACTTTGTCGTTTCCATTGTAATTTTTTTCTAAATGAAATATTTTGAGAGGAGCTTACTGTTCATTATGTACATGTATGTTCATCTGTTCTGTGTGAATCAGTTAAAATGTGCAGACATAGGCTGAATAAGAACTGCCCACCTCTAGAGACATGGACACATTCCCCCAAACCATGTTCATTGAAACTCTCAGCTGCAAGGAAGATTTCTGTGATAAAAGAAGTCTCTGTATGACCCTAGGGGATAGGGTCATCTCAGGCCCTTTTAAATATTTTATAAAGAGATAGTCCTTGTCTTCTGGGGGGGGTAAATTTTGGTGACCTATGTTGAAAGATGTTAATTTTATTATCATGACAACTATTTTTTTAAAAGGAAATTCTACAGGCCTGATGAAACCTCTCATTACCTAGTGCCTGAACTTCTCCAGTTGCTTCCTGAATCTCTGGTTTATTTGTTTGTTTGTTTACAGTGCTGGGGGTCAAATCAAGGGGTGCTGTACCACTGAGCTACATTCCAAATTCTTTTTAGTTTTTATTTTGAGATAGCATCTCTCTAAGTTGCTGAGGCTGGCCTCCAACTTGGGATCCTCCTGCCTCAGCCTCTTGAGTCACTGGATTACAGGCTATACCACTACACCCAACTAAATCTCCTTTCAAGGAGATTCATAGACTTTTAAGTATATGGGTTTCTTTACTATTTGAGGGCTGTCAATTTTTAATCTTAGCTTTTGAAATAATTCACAGGAGTGGCACAAAATGTAAGGGAGGTCCCATGAACATTTCACCTGGCCTCCCTTTTGCTAGCATCTTGCATAACTATAACAACTGCACTGCAGTATCAGTACTAGTCAAGGCATCAATGCACTCTACAGGGCTTGTTTACATCTCACTAGTTTTATCAACACTCCTTTGTGTGTATGCATGTGTATGTAGTTCTATTGGTTATGTGTGTGTGTGTGTGTGTGTGTGTGTGTGTGTGTGTGTGTAACCTTAGGAAAAGCAACAAACTCTTCTATCCTTCAATTTCTAAACTCAACTTTCATAAGTGAAAACAGATGAACCAGTCCAGAAATGGTGGTGTGTACCTATAAATCCCAGTACTTGGGAGGCTGAGACAGGAGAATCGCAGGTTTGAAGCCAACCTCATCAACTTAGACCACCAGCAACTTAGCAATACCCTGTTTCCAAATAAAAATATAAAATAGGCCTGAGTGAGGGGTAGCTCAGAGGCAGAATGCCCTAGGTTCAATCCCCAGTACTACACACAAAAAAATAGATGAATCAGTCATGAAAACAGTGTGGCATTGGAGTGGTTTTCTGACTGATGCTGTGCAGTGCTATTAAAAATAACCCATGGAGGTGCCCCAGGTTGGTACTGCTCCACATAGACCTGCACAAAGGCAGAGCTCACATCAAATCCCCTCATAAGATTGCACGGAGTTGCTGATTCTTGACCTTCTGATGCAAAACCATGCTGAGCACTTTTACATTGAGTGGGTAGGGAGGGACCTTGTCTTATTTAAGAATAAATAAGTAAATAGTGTTTGTGAGGAGATATATTCTCCTGACTACAGTGATACCTGCTGAGATTGCTTGGACTGTAATTTTACAGCAGCCTTTCCCAGAAGTAATTACATATCAGCAATCTAGCAACCATTGCTACTCCTTAAGAGTAATGTCTCACGTGCAACTGTGAATGAGTACATTGGTGCCAACCGGCGTGTGGTCAGACACAGACAAAGACTGTGTGCTTAGGCGCAGCACCTTCCTTCTCCTTATACATCATCTTGTGGGGTCTCTGGCACTTGGAAGGAGTGGAAAAAAGCAAAGGGAATATTGCTGGTGCCCCAGTGGAAATGGAGCTTCAAAATACCTTCACAGTAATACATTCATAGACTTCAGGCCATGAGAGACAGAAATTCTCTCCCACAGCCACTGGTACAACTTCATATTACCTGTAAGTAAATGTGATCCAGAAGAGTGAAGTGTCATACTTAAAGGCACAAGGATGCCTACTGACAAAATCTTAACTAAATTCCAGGGATTTCTCTCTAAAATGGATGCACTTTCTGCTATAATACTATAGTACTTTGCTTATTTTCTGGACTGAATCAATAGACTTAAAAGTTCTAACAGTCTACACAATCTCAAAGGTTATTTTCTTCCTGTACTGGATACTGCAGGGACATAAAGATCAATCTTGGGACAGGCATTTGACTAGTAAGAGTGTACTTAATGGCTCTAGTGCTCATGTGAGGCTAACATAGGAAAATGCATTCAAACATTTCTAGACCATCTTTTTTCCTCCCCTAGGCCCCAAAGGAAGTTTAACTGGGGCCTAGTTAGGGTTTTTGCTAAAAGTTTGGGTGGTGTCCTACTCCAGTGTACCCTGAAGTAGCTCAGCTATTCTTTAGCATTGACTATTTAGAAAACAAATGAGGTATTCAAATATATACAAAAGTAAAGTGACCAGTATAAGAAATTCCCATATAGGCCATGGTATTCACTATTGCAATTGGTGGTCAAGTGTTGGCTTTAAAATAAATATGTTGAATGATTTCTTTCCTTATAGGTGGTCATTAAATGTGGGGGGAAGGAAGAGATTCTGGGTGGGTTGTTCCATGATTCTTTTCTGCTTGTCTGCCCAGTGTAGCATCTCTTTTTCTTTGTGGCCCTGTATAGTACTGTATTACTGAAGCTAGTGGTGGCACTCAGAAATATAAATCCACAATGTTGAGTCTTCTGTGGGGGACCATCCTGGCGTATAAGATGCCAAGGGGAACTACATTTCTCATTATGGGAAGGGCCTCCTTTGTGCTGGCAAAATCAGCAGTGGCCCACATAGGCACTGGGAGAGACTGTGGCTGAATGGACACATAGAGGTAAAATCTGTGCTAGAGGGGATAGTGAAGAGCAGTACTTGGAGGTTGTAATCTCTTTAAGTGGGGTGAGTATTAGCAACCAGTATTGTTCATTTTAAGTTAGGTAAGTGGCTACCTTCCTAGTGGACTTTATTCAGCTCTACTAGGGACAGGGACTATTTTCTTCTTGCAACATGTCTGCCCCTAATGTCTGACATTGAATTTTGGTGTTTGGTGGATGGATGAATGGATGTTTGGATGGATGTTTGGATGGATGGATGGATGGATGGATGGATGGATGGAGTGTGAGCAGATAAAGGAATAAAGAAAGCATCTAACAAAACTGAATTGGTAGTCACAAAATGTTATATATCAGTGCATGATGTCCAAGTATTTCAAAGCCTGCCTTGTTTTTAAGCAGAACCATTAAGATCAGCATAGCATTAAAATAGATCATTCTATTATTTGTCTCGGGCCTAGTAGAGATAACATCTGTCTCAAAGAAGATCCTTTTAACATTTTAACAACTTGACTTACATGTCTTTTATACAAACATTTCATTCTGTAAAAGGAAAGCACCAAATCCCAGTGATAGATCATAGAGAAGGGTCATGGTAAACATAGATTATGGCACATTAGAAATTATGTTGGTCTACTGAGCATCACTCACAAGAGCCAATCAAACATGGTGGAGCAGAATCAGTAAGACTCATAGACCTGGTAAGGTGACTAGAGATAGCATTCTTTATTTTGCAGATGGCAACGCTGAGGAAGGAACTTGATGATCCCAGTGCTTTTAGTAATGCAATCCTCATGAACACCTCCAGGAGCACCCTCAATCCAGTATCTCTGATAGCTGGACCCAGGACTGTCCTCAGGGTGGAGACATTGTGCGCCGAGGCCTTCCCATTGTGATCAAGTCTAAACATGGCCAACTACTTCTTTCACTGATCATCCCTTGATGAGCTCTCTAGGTTAATCACCAAGCTCATCACCCTCACGGATATCACACAAATACTAATAATGGATTTAACACATTCAGATAAGGAACAGTAAGAAAAGAATAAAACCTTTAGTACAACCAAAGAATATTAATACCCTGTACCCAAATTAAGACAATGGAATCACTGTACATTGGCATATCATTTCACATTTTTAGTCACTTATATATGGCATTCTTAATTCATTATACAACAGTAATTCTGCTCTTCCCCTAGTGCAGAAGTATAGGCTTACCTGCTTATGGTTTTCATAGATTTATTCTTAATCCTTGAGTGTATTTGAATTTATGCTTAAATAAAAATCACTCTAATGCTCTAAGAATTGACCATGAATCTTCTGAAAATTCACATACTTCAGGCTCAAAACATAACAGAAACATGCACCAACAAAATACTCAAAGGGATCCAGAAGGCTGGTCTTAGGTGAAACTCCAGAATTGTGTGCCTTTTCTATCTCATTCTCCTGACATTAATTTTCTTCCTGCCACCCTGCCTCCTACTCAAAGCTGGGAATAGTTGGCATTTGGAACATTCCCTTCTGTGGGCCCATAATTAAATGACCAAGAAGTGAGATGATGATCTTCCAACTCTGCTGACTGGGTCCCCTAGTCCTGAGTCTCCACGTGATGACTCATGTATGGATTATGAATTCAGTTAAGTGTGTCTTACCAAATTGAAAAAAACAAAACAGAAGTAATATAGGTGATATCAGAGAGCATCCACATAGTAAGTATTGTTTTATGATAAGTTGATGACATCAGCTGTCTATACATGTTCTAGATTACTAGATTATGATGTAAAATATTCTTCTAAGGCTACTGCACTAGTCCATCATCCCACCCAACAGAACGGGACATCAGAAGAATGAAGACCCACATGTGACCCTGTGTAACTCTCAGATCTGGTGTTCCTTCACCTGCTCCCAAATCTACTGCATTTCTTCTCCTTTTGCTGAGGAATAAAGAAGCACCAACCTTTTTCACTGCTAGCAGTAACGTGATTCCTCTGATGACTCCTTTAGAAAACAATATCTTAACCTGAATATCCTGAGCCAGAGTAAATATGTTAGACTCCTGCATTCCCCACTACCCACCAGGGAAATATTCTAATGATCTTGTGCTCTACCCAGTTTAAATTTACAGTCTAAATTTTGTTCTCTGCAGTACTACTGTTGTAGATTATTAATATGCTTTCATTCCTTGTGAGAACCTTGTTACCTTTACACCAGCACCAAATGTGTTCTCATTGATTCTCTTGAATCATTTCATTCAAATAGGAAGAATTGGCCCAAATGAAAGAGAGACTGAGAAATTGAGGCTGGGCTAGTTGATGCAGTGCTGGGTCCCCTCTCTTGGGCTTTGTTTTCAAAACCAAGAGTTAGCACTGATGGTGTCCTGCAGTTTGGGACTTGGACAGACAAAGGGCAAGAACATCCTCAGTCCTAATGAGAGAGCTCAGCCTCTTATGTGTTTAGAGCATCTCCCTGGAATAGGAGGAAAAGAAAATTAAATCAACTCACGAAAGCTACCTTGCATCTCTCACCTGGGAAGGTGTGCATGCGGCAGGACAGGCACTGCTTAACGTTAATCAGCCCCCTGAAGTCATTACATTCATGAGGAAATGTAATTCACATGTGATTACTTTTTAATTTACTCTGTAATTACATTCCAAGTGAACAGGCCAAGCTAAAAATGAAATTTAAAAGTCAAATACTGCTTTGTATTAGGAATTCACAATTTTTATATGCACTTAGGTTAATAAAGATTTTACAATAACCATTTGTGACTGAGCATATGATAATTTTTTGATGAAAGTTAGTGCCAGGCCTTAGATAAGATGTATTTGATATCCCTCCAAGTACCGACATGGACCTAGAGAATCTCAAACTCTCCTCTGTGTTGAATTCCTGCCTCGTCTAAATTTTATTTGAAAGGGGGGGAAATCCAAACATTCCTCATTCCCAGATTGCAAGTTGGAGGGAACTAATGTATTTTTAATTCCTGCCGTGCCGGTGAGGCCTAGCCATTTGTTTTATCCATCATTGGGAAGTGTATACAGAACTTCATAATAACTGACTTGAGCTCATCAATGGGGAACGCCAGGGCCTGCAGTCAGAATCTTCCTCCAACATTGTGGCCTTTTGAATTTATGAAGTTTCCTAAGCTGCTGTGTTAGTTTCAAAGGAGCATTGAAACTAACGGTTCAAAAGTCTACGACCAGCTAGTTGTGGGTAGTAGCAGGTAGTTTTATGTTTGTTTCATCAGCTAGAACCAAGGCCAGTGGAGAGAAATGTACAAAGGAGTTACAGATTTGAGTCAATACAAACAGGAATTTTTATTTGACTCTCCCTGGCATTGGGCTGAACAATCTCAGAAGTATTAAGATTGTACCAGAAAATATTTAAAAAGCTAGATTTCATTTGGGGGGGATGTTGTATGGTGTTACCAAACATTAATTATCATCTTTCACATTTAAGATATTTGTGATATCGCTATCCTAACTTGACTCTTACTTGCTTTTAGCTCAGCTCAGTTGTTTTAATATAAGTACTACTTTGGCCATGTTCTAAGCCAGTAACTTTTAAAATATAGTCTAAGGCACATAGAAAGTTTTCTAGTTGCCACATTGAAGAAAGGAAAAGGAAGCAGGTTAGATTTTTTATACCTTATTTAACCAAATATATCCTCACTATTATCATGTCAGTATGTAATCAGTATAAGACATCTTAAATGGGATAACATATTATTTTTTTACATACTAGGCTTTGAAAGACTATGTGTATTTTATACTTATAGCACATTTCAAACTAGACAACTCACATTTCATGTACTCAAGAGCCATGTGTGGTTTATGGCTACATTGGTCAGAGTCGTTCTAAGCTATGGCATTTATGAAATCATGACTTTGACATGCTGGTTATTTATTGATTTAATAAATGGAATATGCACCACACATAGGAAACACCTTCTTAATAAAGAGTTTATCTAGTTATTTGGGGAAATAGCAATATATATGATGGATGTTGCTCACGTGCCTGGGGCTCTGCATGCTTACCTGTAGTTCGCAGCACACACTCCACAGACATATCATTCTTTTTTGTCCTCACAAAATTTTCTAAGAACTTAAAGAAATGAGTTTAATGTAAACCTGCTTTAAGTATTCTTTTTTTTTTTTTTGGCGGTACTGGGGATTGGACCCAGGGGCATTCTAACCCTGAGCTACACCCCCAGCCCTATTTTTTATTCTTTATTTTGAAACAGGGTCTTATTAAGTTGTGGAGGGCCTAAGTAGCTGAGGCTGGCCACGGACCTGTGATCCTCCTGTCTTAGTCTCCCAAGTACTAGAATCACAAGCATATACCACCACATCCGGCTTAAGTATTCTTTACAAACAAAATATTTACTATGCCTTGTATTATATTACTATACATGAAAATTATATATATATATATATATATCTGTTTATTTCCCTATTACTCGTTTCATGGCAGATACAGGTCCAGATATAACACTTAGCCTGAGAAAAGAAAGAGCTTCTCCTGGAAGTCACACATCCCAGGCTGTGTCTCTTCCTTCTACACTTAGGGCCAGTGTGTGGCGTCTAACACATCTTAATAGTCAGGATAATGATCCTCCAAAGAAGTGCACATCCTAATCACCAGAACCTTTGAATATTCTTATGTGGCAAAGGAACTTTGAAGGTGGATTAAGCTAAGGATCTTAATATGGGGAGATCAGCCTGGCTTGTTTAAGTAGGTCCTATGTATTCACAGGGGTCCTCATAAATGAAAGTGGAAGGCAGGAGAGTCAGAGGTGTGTGGATGGAGGCAGAGGTCCCAGTGATATGATGTGAGGAGGACTAAGCCTGCTGCCGCTGGCTTTGTAGATGGAACAAGGGGCCATGGGCCAAGGAATGGGGGTGGCCTCTGGAGGCTGGATCAGGCCCAGGAATGGATTGATCTTAGCCTAGTGAGAACAGTTGTAGACTTCTGACCTCCAAAACTGTAAGATAACTTTGCATTGTGTTAAGACACTAAATCTGTGATACTTATTACTGCAGCAATTGTAAACTAATACACCCATCCTGAGTAATCGGATGACTTACAATGAATTCCTTTCCACTTATTTGGATTGGAAAAGAAATGCATTCTTAGGCACCCAAGTCAATCACATTGTTCCCTGGGAGACCTTCCCAAACCAACTGGACTGGGCTGAGGATTGTCTCCTTCCGTTCTTGCCACCATCTTTTCAGTATTGCCTCTGACACTGCATGTATTGCCAAGGGATGGAGTTATGTATGTGAAAGCTGTATCCCCAGGAGACTTCTTGCACAGCCAGGGCCTTGTAGTACCACACCAGTCCTTCATTAGCCCCAGAAGCATCTGCACATGTGAGAGAGTGCCTCAAGGCTGGTGTCCTATGTTTGTGAAGTGTCTTATCAAGGTCATGTTCATGTTCATACAACAAACCACCCTATATTCTATACCTATTTTCTAGTTGTTCAAAATCATCCTGGCCTTTTCCACCAGAATGCTTTCCTCTTCGCTCTATTGTGTGGATGTGGATAATGCAAACTATCATTTCTCCCCTCTGCTCCTCCTTTTAGTCACCTCTTCATTCTCAAAGTATTCTTCATCTCTGCAGACAGCTTTCCTAGGAGTTCTCAAATGAGAGCAATTCATAGAAAACCACCCAACCTTAAGTAATTGGAAAAGGTGTAGGCATCCCAATTGTATCTCTAGGATTCTGGTGTGGGGAGGGCACTACTACCAAGGCCACAGGCCACCCTTAGCACCCCCACTGAATGTATTGTTAGGCCACTAGGATATCTGTAGGGACCCAGGATCAGAAATTAAAGCCAAGCTCTGTAAGAGGCTGGAAGCCAAGAGATGGAATACCATAGAAGCTCAGGCAGTTGCTCAGGGTTGGTTGATGTCTATCTGTCTCTCTTGCATATGTTCTTTTTTATTCTCTCTGTGTGTAGACTTGTTGCCCAAGCCTTTTCCTGCATGGTCCAGAAAAGCAGAAAGTAGCTTATTCATTTTTTAAAATATTTTTTGTACTTTTATTGGTGCATTGTAATTATACATCATAGTAAGGTTCAAAGTTATATACAAACAAACATGCATATAGGTCTTAGTGTGTTTCCTTTCAGTTCTCACCCTACTGCCCACCCATCCTTGCACATAATAGTGAGAGTGGTAGTCATACAATCATACAGGGGCACAGCATCTTTTGGACTGTTTCTTTCATCAGTTCATTCTTTTCCCATCCTCCTTTCCCTCCCAATACCCTCCCATTATTCTTCTTTCATTATTCTATTCTTCTTCTTCTTCTTCTTCTTCTTATTATTATTATTATTTATTGGTTCATTGTAATCATACATCTTGATGGGTTTCAGGGTGGTAGAAGTATACATGCACACATCAGTCAATTAGCCTTCCTCCAGTTCCCTCCCCCATTCCCTCACCCTTCCCTTCTTCTTGTGCTCAGCATAGTAGTTGATTTTGATAAGTTTATGTATGTATATCCTGTGTTAGGGTATTTCCCTCTTCCCCCCTCCGATCTCCCTCAGTTAATTCACCTTCTTTACTCATCTAAGGATTTCTCCATCTTTGTCTGGACTTCCTCCTATGCCCTATTCTCCCTAGCTTCCGCATATTAGGGAGAGCACCTGACTTTTCACTTTTTGTGACTGACTAATCTCACTTAGCATAATGTTCTCTAATTCCATCCATTTCCCTGCAAATCATGTAATTTCATTCTTCTTTATGGCTGTGTAAATTCCATTGTGTATATATCTCATAGTTTTGTAATCCATTTATCTCTTGATGGACATCTTGGCTGGTTCCATAGTGTGGCAATTGTGAATTGTGCAGCTATAAACATAGATACATATGCATTATTCTGGTTGGTACATTTATTGGCCATTTGTATTTCTTCTTCTGTGAAGTGTCTAGTTCACATGCCCATTTTTTTTATTGGGTTGTTTGTTTTTTAAAAGTGAGTTTCTTGAGTTCTCTGTATATTCTAGATATTAATCCTCTATCAGAGGAATAGCTGGCAAAAATCTTCTCCCATTCTGTCAGCTCTCTGTTGAGGTTCTTGATAGTTTCCTTTGCTGTGCAGAAGCTCTTCAGTTTAATGCAATCCCATGTATTGATCCTCTTTTTAACTTCTTGTGCAGTTGGGGTCTTGTTGAGGAAGTCTTTGCCTGTGCCTATGTGTTGAAGAGTCGGGCCTATGCCCTCTTCATGTAGCTGCAAGCTCTCTGGTCTAATTTCCAGGTCTTTGATCCATCTTGAATTGACTCTTGTGCAGGGTGAGAAAGTGGGGTTTATTTCCATTTTTCTGCATGTAGTTAACCAGTTTTGCTAACACCATTTGTGGAAGAGGCTATCTTTTTTCCAATGTATGTTTTTTACTCCTTTGTCAAAAATCATTTGGCTGTAAGTGTGCAGATTTGTTGCTGAGTCTTCTATTCTGCCCCATTGGTCTATGTGTCTGCTTTTGTGCCAATACCATGCTGTTTTTATTACTATGGCTCTGCAGGATAGTTTGAAGTCAGGTATTGTGATGCCTCCTGCATGGTTCTTGTTGCCGAGAACTACTTTGGCTATTCTGGGATTTTTGTTGTTCCACATGAATTTAAGGACTGATTTTTCTATGTCTGTGAAGAATAACCTTGTAATTTAATGGGTATTGCATTGAATCTGTAGATCACTTTTGGAAGAATGGCCATTTTGATGATATTTATTCTGCCTATCCAAGAGCATGGATCTTTAACATCTTCTAAGATCTTCTTCAATTTCTTTTTTCAATGTTGTATAATTTTCCTTGTAGAGGTCTTTTTCCTCCTTGGTTAGGTTTATTCCTAAGTATTTTATTGTTCTGGGGGGTGTCATGGAAATGTTTTCTGGATTTCTTTTTCAGTGGATTTATGTTTGGCATATAGAAAATCTGATCTTTTAAGATTGATTTTATATCCAGACACTGCTGAATTTGTTGATCAGTTAGTTCTATAAGCCTTTTGGTTAAGTTCGTTGGATCTTCTAAGTATAATATCATGTCATCTGCAAATAGAGATAGTTTCAGTTCATCTTTTCCTATTTGTGCTCCTTTGATTTCCTTCTCTTGCCTTATTGCTCTGGCTAGAGTCTCAAGTACTATATTGAAAAGGGGTGGTGACAGTGGACATCCTTGTTTTGTTCCTGTTTTTAAGGGGAATCTTGAAGTTTTTCCCCATTCAATATGATGTTGGCTGTGGGCCTATTGTATATTGCCTTTATGATGTTGAGGTATGTTCCTTCTATTCTGATTTTCTGCAGTGTTTTTATTATGAATGGGTGTTGGATTTTGTCAAATGCTTTTTCAGCATCTATTGAAATGATCATGTGATTTTTGACTTTAGTTCTGTTTATGTGGTGGATTACATGGATTGCTTTTCATATGTTGAACCAGTCTTGCATCCCTGGGATGAACCCGACTTGGTCATGGTGTATGATTTTCTTACTGTGGTTTTGAATGTGCATTGCTAGTATTTTGTTTAGAAGTTTTGCATCAGCCGGGCGTGGTGGCGCATGCTTGTAATCCCAGTACTTTGGGAGGTGGAGACCAGAGGATCCGGGTTCACGGCCAGCCTCAGCTCTCGCTCTCTCTCCCCGTCTCTCTCTCTCTCTCTCTCCTTAGTGAGGCCCTCCACAACTTCGTGAGACCCAGTTTCAAAATAAAGCATAAAAAAAAAAAAATAGGGCCAGGGGCGTAGCGCGGAGGTAGAACGCCCCTGGCGTTCAATCCCCGGTACCGCAAAAAAAAAAAGTTTTGCGTCTAAGTTCACCAACAATATAGGCCTATAGTTTTCTTTTCTTGAGCTGTCTTTATTTGGTTTTGGTATTAATGTGATGTTGGCTTCCTAGAATGTATTTGGGAGAGTCTCATTTCTTTCTATTTCATGGAATAGATTGAGGAATATTGGGATTAGTTCTTTTATAAAGGTTTTATAAAATTCACCTGGGAAACCATCTGGTCCTGGGCTTTTCCCTCCCATTATTCTAGTGATATTTCTCCTCAATTATCTACAGTCCCTTTTGTTTCCTATTTCCTCTCTAGCTTCCACATACAAGAGAAAACATTCGACTCTTGACTCTCTGAGACTGGCCGATCTTGCTTAGCACAGTGTTCTATAGTTTGATTCTGCTTAGTCCCAGGTTTCTCTCTCTGTTCCAGTCTTGAATGCCCTATAGAGGGTATGGCTCCATTCAGCCTCAGTATTGATTACTTACAGGTCAGGTACCCATGCCTAGAGGAGAGGTGGAACCACAGGCTGGCAAGTCCTCTGCACCTATTTGTGATGTAGGGAGGTGTGGGCTCTGCTGGCCTTTGAGAAAGGCATCTGCCACACCCTCCTGTCTCCACCCAGCCTCACTTCCCAGTCCCAAATGTACAACTCCATTTGTCCTCTTATTTTAGCAGTTTCAGCCAGACTCAATTTACTACATATCTGTCTTTTAAGGTCATTCAAGGGCTTGGTTGTTTGTCTTCTATCTTTATTTGTAGTAGGTGGTTTTTTTTTTTGCTTTGCTTATTTTTTATTTATTTTGGCTTATATAATAAACTTTTGGGTTTTCATACAGTTGGATTTGTTAGTATTTGTTTTCCCCACTGTAAGAATATTTTTAAAAATCACCCTTTTAAGCACTTTTTATTATTTGTCTTTTTAAGTATTTTATGTTGTTGTGCTTTGAGTCTGAATTTCCTCATTGCAACAATATTCAGAAATCAGGGCTCTAATCTCATCAGTGGGTAAATCCACTGAAAATTTAACAATTTGAATGGATTGTTAGGTAGTGATTTAGACAGGTGGGGCATGGCTGGAGGAGGTAGGTTACTAGGGTTTGGCCTTGGGGACTACCTCTGTTCCTGATCACTTCCTGTTGCTCTCTCTGCTTTCTTGCTGCCAGAGATGGGCTGCTGTCCTCTGCCACATGTTTTTCTGCCATAATGTGTGCCATGGAATTGGCCAGCCATGGACTGTACCTCTGGAACTGTGAGCCCCAATAAACCTTTCCTCCTCTATGTTGTTCCTGTCAGGAATTTTGGCCAGGGCAATGGAAAGCAGACTAAAAGATGTTCTAAATATAATATAATATTTAGGGACTGGGATGTAGCTCAGTGGCAAAGTGCTTGCCTTTCAAGTACAGTAGTCCTGGGTTCAATCCCCAGTTCCAAAAAGACAAAAAAAAAAAGACCTAAAAAACAAAAGTTAAGAGCAAGAAAAAAAAAAAACTTAGCTGGGTGTGGTGGCGCACACTTGTAATCCCAGTACTTGGGAGGCTGAGACAGGATGATCATAGGTTCATGGCCAGCCTCAGCTACTTAGTGAGACCTTTTTCAAAATTAAGAATAAAAAAATAGGGCTGGGGGTATAGCTCAGAGGTAGAATGCCCCTGGGTTCAATCCCCAGTACTGCAAAATAAATAAATAAATAAATAAATAAATAGAATATTTAAAATTTTAAATTTTTAATCTGTCTTAAATTTTCTTGGGACAAAGTATAAAGTAGGAATGAAATTCTTTTCTTTACAGTGTCTTCATTATTCTAAATGCATTCATTAATTAGTCATCTTACCTTCAGGGATTTGAAATATTACTTTCCTTACATGCTTACTTTCTATGTGTTAGGGTCTATTTCTTTTGGGATCACATGCAAGCATAATACTGGTTTAATCGCTATAGTTTTATAATATATTTTTGTAAGTGAGCCATGCAAATTGTCCTTACAATTATATTATATTTGTTTCAGATCAATAGCCTTGAAATACTGCCCCTCCTGGGTCTAGTTAGAGAGGTTTCTGGTGACTATTACCTGCCTGTCTATCCCTCCCTAAGTACCAGGCAAGTCATTAGAAGATTCTTAAGGCAGAAAATTTGGATGTTTTTATTTCAAATATATATCTTTTCCTGGAACATTTAAGAAAATGGGTTGTTTAGCCAGCTTATCTAGGTATAAATGCTGTTCTTAGATATTATCCCTTTGGCTTCCTTGTCTTGGTACCAAAGCTCTTCAGTGTACACCACTGTGTTCTACTCTAGTTCATCCTTAGCTGGCCCGTCATGGGAAAGAACTATTTTTTTTTCTTGTAGGATACCACCTCCCTTGAACTGGAAAGAAGTATCAAGAAGACACTATCTCCTGGAACTGAGCAGATCCTTGATGGGATTTTCTTAGTTTCAAAGAGCCTCCCAACCACAGCAAAAGACAAAGCTTCAATATGTCCCCTAGTATTTTTTACTAAGGCCGTCTTTTGCTTTTAGAGAGTTACATGTACATCACCTTTGTTCTTTCCCCATCTTTTTTTCTTTTACTTTTTCTTTCTTTCTAGCTTAGTCCCACTCTCTGGATATTAGCCAATTCAGTGTGTCACTTCTTAGCAAACTGTCTCACCCATCTCAGAAAAGCAGCTCTGACTGTTCTAAAAGGAAACAAAAATAGCAGAGCAAAGAGAGAATATGGGACATTATTTTGGTTCTGTGACGTCATTAGTCAATCAGAACCCACGTTTCCATGTGTGTTGCAGATCCATTCGAATGGTGGCATTTTCACTGGGTGGCTTGTATAGGATGATTTAGAGTCATTAGTTCTTCTCAAAAAAGTTTATCCCCCACCTAAGAGTGGCTGACTTAAAAGAAACACGTTTCAAAGCTGAGGAGCCATCATTAACTGGCCTAAATGTGGGTGAGATGGATTCCTAAGGGAGCACATGTCCTTTGGTCGTCTTTCTGTCTTTGAAGTGCGGAGAAGTATCTGCTTGGTACATACATGGCTTCCACCTCCAATTAGCAGTTTTGCTGAACAAGTGCTGGATTATCAAGAGTTTAACCAGCCGACTCCCAAGAATACAGAATGTTTTAGAGTTTAACTTTCATCAGAACAACTTTTTTAGTCCTCAGCAAAGTAGTGATTCTTTTGAAATGGAAAACCGTAGGTAAATGTCAGAGAACTGCAAAACTATTCATGTCATTTTTAAAACATTCACATTCAATTAAATCCAATCTCAACTAAAATCTAGGCAACTCAGTAGTGAGTGCATAAATAGGTAAAATGGCCAAGCTGGTGTTCACAAGTCTTGTCTTGCAATAAGCAACTCGAGTGCAGAGGTCCAGAAAGGCCGTTCTTCTGTAGTTGTTTGTAGCCTACTTACAAGTCAGAAGGAGGGAAGAGCAGAGACGTAACATTCAGCAAAATCGTCTCTAAGAATGAAACCAAAAGCCTGAATGATTGATTGTAGGAAGATTTCAGTAAATGATACTGAAATTAAAACATTAAGCGAGTGACTTTAAGCAAAATTACATTGCCACATGCAATTTATTCACTGAAAAGGAATTTTAAAAATAAGATGAATAATACAACTTCCTTGAGATGTAGTTAGGTAATGCAAGCTTTTCTTTTCTTTTCCTTTTCTCTTTTCCCCACCTCCAGCTTCTAAATTGAACGCCTGTCAGATTTTTTTTTTCTTTCATTTCTTTGACTTGTCAGAGGAAAAGGTCAGAAGTGATCACCAGCTCTTACTTTTTAACAGACAGAAGCCTGTAATTGAGAGTAATTCCTCTGCAATTTTGTAGGCAGTGGCTGTTTCAGGCTGGCTTTCAAAAGCTGGGTGAAGAGAGAAATGCTGGTATTCTGTAAGTGAATCAACTTTATTCACCGGGCCACAGATCATTTCTGATTTTTACCGAAATGCAGAGAGCTACAGTGCTCACATCAGTGGCCTTCTTTTGGATGAATAGAAATGTAATCTATTTTTAACACCTACCAGGGTGCCCTGCAGCTAAAAAAAAAAAAAAAAAAAAATTGCTGTGTGAGAGGGAGCCCAGAAATGTCTTGTTTTGAAATTCTGCATGCTTAAGCATGCAACAGAGTTTATTGCTATTTCTTTTGCTGAGAAGTTTACATCCATATTTAAGATTTAACCTGAGATGGAGAATCATGCGTGTTGGTAACAAAATTAGATGGAGTGTTTTTTCATCATAGTACAGCATAGATTATGATGTATGTTAAAGAGTTTTGGAAGTTGCTGAACTGATTTCTTTATAAAATAGTTTCTGTAGAAATTTGAAGGATAAAATGAAGGCACTCCTTCACTCACATGAAACTTTGCAAAATCTATGTGTGTCCAAAGCTTGAACTGCTCATTAAGGTTTCATGTTTGAAGCAAAGTACAAACTAGACAGAATCATTCAGAAGAAAATACAAGCATAAGCCAGGTGTGGTAGCACATGCCTGTAATCCCAGTACTTGGGAGAGTGAGATAGGAGGATCACAGGTTTGAGGCCAGCCTCAGCAACTTAGCGAGACCCTATTTCTAAATAAAAATTTAAAAAGATCTAGGGGTGTAGTGCAGAGGTAGAACCCCTGGTTCAATCCCCAGTACAAAAAAAGAAAAATAATAACACTGAATCCAACTTGAAGTACTTGTTGTAGCTAACTTTACAAAATATAGTCTTTGAATTTAAAAAGAAATAAAAAAACCATGATATGTAACAGAAACATGCCAGCATCTATAATATGATGTACTTATTTCACTGTGTTAAAGTGAGGTAAAAAATGAGAGCTAGAAAATAAAGTAGAAATACCTAAATTTGAAGGAACTGAAGCCCATTTGTCTTAAATGTAAGAATGATAAAAGAAAAAGAAATTGTCAAGATCCCTTAGGTCATGACAGTCTGACATTCACTGGGTCGTGCTTGTTGACATTGGAAGACAGTGTTGACAGTAGGTATAAATGGACCAGCTCCTGTCATTCGTTATGGAAAATGTGTTTGGACTCTATATCGCTCCATGTAATGCAAATGCATTGTCTTGAGAATGTATGGGATCAGTCCACAGGTCACTTTGACCAACCTTTCTCTCCATTATTGTCCTCTAATTTAAAAATGCATGGCACAAGGCCACAAAGGCAATTAAATAGAGAAAGAATAGTGTTCTAAGCATTCATCTTACAGCCATAACATATAAAAAATTCCTAAATAAATAAGTGGAATTGATTTTTAAAAGCCTGATTTGAGCCACAAAACACAAGAGTGATTACCAGCTATGATCAGTAAACCTGAATTATATCATACTTAGAGGAGTGAGATGCAAATGAATGAATTAAATTAGCGACACAATTCTCTTCTTAAATCAGCATTTTTGACTGTCAGAACCTGGATCTGAGTGCATTATTCTTAATAGCTTGTGATTTGTATTGAAATAAGACAGTAAATCCTTTTATTGAAATTTATTTGCTGCTTGTTGGGTCGTTCTGGCTTGCGCCTGAGCAGGGCTGGTGATTCAGCACATGCTGTTTTTGGAAGTGATGCACCCTATTGACTGAAGACTGGTTACCACTGAATTGGGGTCAGGTACTCTGTATTCACTGTTTTACATCTCAGAGTTTCTCAAGAAACCTGCAAAGGCATCTGGGGGAACCCACAATGGAATTATGTGAGGGTGTGTCTTCCATGGCCTAATTAAGGAAATGCAGGTAGGCTTTGGTCCTCCGAGGGCAACCTCTCTTTTTTGTATATTGTGTATTATTATCTATGGTAATTTTTATCTATTTTCTTCTTTCTGAGTCCAGGAAACCAATTTAATGATAGGCTTCTGATATGTTGATTCCAATTTGACATTAGGGGGTTTCACATTTTTTAGGCCAACCCCAGTGAGAGGTTTTTGTTTTGTGTTCCCTAGCCATCATGGGTCAACATGCAGGAAGAAGAATTGCAAACGAATCACAGTCTGTATCATTTGATTCCCCACAGGCCCCTCTGAAAGATGAAAAGGTGGCTTTGCCCTTGTCTTGGTTCGCATGTTTTCAGCAGGCTGGAATCATGATCTTTTTTAGTTTATATAAAATATGTCATAACCCTGTATAGACATGAATTGGTGAAATATAAAAGGATCATACAGCTTTATTAAGAAATACACACTGAGCTAGGTGTGGTGACCCACACCTATAATCCCAGTACTTAGGAAGCTGAGACAGGAGGATCACAGGTTTGGGGCTAGCCTCAGCAACCTAGTGAGATTCTCAGGAACCTAGTAAGACCGTTTCAAAACAAAAAATAAAAACTGTCTGGGAGTGTAGCTCGGAAGTAGAATGTCCCTGCTTGTGTCCCTCCTAGTACCACCAAAAAAAAAAAAAAGAAAGAAAGAAAGAAATATGCACTAGTAGGAATTAGAATAGAATATATTCCCATTGAAATTTAAATATCTTATGCCGCCGGGCATGGTAGTGCACGCTTGTAATCCCAGTACTTTGGGAGGCAGAGACCGGAGGATCCAGGTTCGCGGCCAGCCTCAGCTGTCTCTATCTCTCTCTCTCCCTGTCTCTCTCTCTCTTTATACTTAGTGAGGCCCTCCGCAACTTCGTGAGACCCGGTTTCAAAATAAAGTATAAAAAATAGGGCCGGGAGTGTAGCACAGAGGTAGAACACCCCTGGGTTCAATCCCCGGTACCGAAAAAAAAATTAAATATCTTATGCCTCCTAATTTAAGGAAGTACGGAATGTAGGAATGAAATGAAGAGGTGATTACATTTGTTACAAAAACTCCCATAGTACATCTGTAAAATTTCAGGGCAGGGCACTTTCCACCCTTTTTAGAACTCTTCTGCTTTAATTTCTCATCCCCATCCTTAACATTATCAATCTAACACCTCTCTCCTTGCTACTAGAGCTAATGAGGCCCACTTCTACAAGGAGAAGAGCAATCAGTGATTAGAAGCCATTTAGGAGACGTGAGAGTTTACTGTGCATAGCTCAGTTACTGCTCTTGATCCGACCTGCATACACAGGGTGATGTCCCTGACCTGCTAGTATCAAGTTGCTCTTGGCTTAAAGGTAAGCTTTCCTGTTATTATGTTTTCTACCAATGCTGAGAATTTAAAAAAAAAAATCACTGGGCTAATCTGTACAAATTAAGCCATTTAGTCTCTGACAAAGCGAAGAGGCAATTAAATAGAGAAAAGATAGTCTTTTAAACAAATGGTGGGAGAAAAATAGAATATACAATGCAAAAATACAAACCTAGTCACAGACATAGTCATATGTCACAAAAGGTAATTCCAGAGAATAATAGAGCTAAATGGAAAATGCAAAACTATAAAATCTAGGAGGAAATCTGGAAGAAAAATCTGCAATCTTGGATTTGATGATGAGTTTGTAAATACACCAAAAACAATCCATGAAAGAAAAATTGCTAGGTTGAACTCTATTAAAATAAAAAACATATGCTTTGTAAAAGATACTATAGGAGAGTGGAAAGACAAGTCACAGACTGAAAGAATGCAAAAATACAAATCTGATAAAGGACTTGTATCCATAATATTGAAAGGACTCATAACTCAGTGGTAAGAAAGCAAACAAGTTAATTTAAAAGTGAGCAAAAGATCTGAATACATACCTCACTAAAGAAGATATACAGATGGAAAGTACTAATATGAAGATATTCAGCCTCATATATCAGTACAGAATTGCAAATTGAAACAATAATGACCACATATCTATTAGAATAGCCAAAATTAAAAAAAAATCTGACAGTACAATGTATAGCCCTCTCTTAAGCTGTTATGGTTTTTTATCACTTATCTGCATAAATAATCTGGAATTCTGCACAACTATAGTTTGATAGTTTATTTTTATCCCTTTATTCACAGATACTTATTTTATACTTTAGGATATAATCTAGTACTACTTCATTGTGTTGCTCAAAGTGATCTACCTTTACTTCTTGGCAGCTTTTTAAGTCAGCTCCTCTTGTCCCTTGATATACCCCAGTTGTTATGGGTTTGTTTGGCCTTATTTTTTGAGTACTTTCTTACTTCATGGCACTGCAAGATGTATGTTTTCTGCCCCAGTCCTGGAATTCACCATTTCTCCAAAGGACTTTAATTTTTCGAATTGGGAAATAGCATTAGGAACCAAGATCCAGATGTTAAGCGTCGTCATCACTCCGATTATCACTGCTTCTGGGCCCTCTTGGCTGATGGAACAAGGAAATGTATGAGTATCTTCTAACCCATGTGTATGCATATATCTGTAAGTGTCTTCATGGTAATACCCTATTTTCATTAGGCTAGAGTTGGATGTATTCAATTCCAATTCATTAATACATGGATCCTTCTAGCTTTCTCCTTGCTTATCCCTTACCTTCTACCCCAACAGTGTGAAAGCTGGTCCCCAGCTTGTACCTGCCATTTACATAATCATTCAATTCCAGTATACATGTCTAGTGGTATCAGAACTGTTAACTAGTCTCCCTGAGGAGAGCAACTCTATCTACTGGATGTGGGGTATATAGGAAGTCTTCTCTCTTCACGATTTTTCTAGAGATTTAAAAAAATTTAAAAACATTTAGAAAGAAACTAATGTCTATCTGAGTCTGGGCTCTAGAAGGAAGGATTCTTTTTCCTGAGTAAAGTTATTGGTCCAAATATAGATGGGAGAAAGGTGGGTTTGATTTTGAAGGAGTGTTTAGGAGGGAAGGGGTATTAGCATCATTTGATTAGTTTTGTTTACCAACTTAGATTCTGCAGGGTCTTGAAAAGAGAGAGTGTGCCATGAACATCTGAGCCTTTATCGTGGTCACTGCTAAGTCCCCAGTGTGTCTATGGATACTCAGGTGAAGTCTTGTAGAGCTTCTGAGTCTCTGCTTTGATTGAGGGACAGTATCAATCAGACTTGTCAGTCATGGTGTCAATCTCAAATAAATAAAACCCTTCCAAAATAATCCTCCTTCCTCACAAATTTTTACTTTTTTCCTGGATGTGTTGAGGGTGATACTTTATATGAAGCAACTGTGAGAAATAACAGACTCCATCATTTCCCCCAGGAAATGCAAGGAAAGGGAGTCATTGATAGGTTCTCTTTTACAGTAAAGTAACCCTCCTGTTTTTTACTTGACTTTAATTTTCTTTTTATCCCCTGCCCATATTCATAGAGAATCAAAGGAAGATCTGATACTTTCTTTGAGCAAGCTTTAAGAAAGGAAGCCCAACAAGATTTTGCCTAGCGCCCAGATGCAGCTAAATATGAACCAGAAGGATCTGCTGACACATCTTACACTATTTAAAAGTGCTAATAGACTGCTCCAGCAGAGCTAACGCACTGTGGAATCAGCAGTGTTAGGTCAATTGTGAGAACAGTTGAAGCCACCTCTTGAGCTGGACAAACCCAGCTTGCAGAGTCTCTCTCTCTCTCTCTGGTGATTTGTGCTTCCATCTATCTATATCTTCCTGTATTTTCTCCCCCACAGCAACAAAGAGGACTGTTCTGCATGTGTAGGGTTTCTAAGACCCAGGCGTGTAAAGGGGGATAAAATCATCTAGGTAATAATGGAAGCTATGTATCTGGGTAGATAATACTTTAAGTTCTTTTTGAAGTGGTGTGTGGAATAAATTAATAAATGCCAGTTAAAATATAAAGGCTATAACAATGTCACAATGAGGTAATGGGACAATATTTTGTAGGCTAGGAAGAGCTATGGACATAAAATTAAAGTCAACAAATGCTGAAGAAATACACTGGAGCATTTCCACTTGTCTGAGACCCAATCACAACTCTGTATGGAAACTTGGAGTTTTAATTTTCATAATTGTCAAGTGGCTTTGTGCTTGTTAAGCATGTCTTTACTAACAATCGGAACTCTGTTCTTCTGTACTATAAATGCCACAGGATGGTTGTGACATCAGATGGGGCTTTTAGTCTCAGTCTCTTACTTACATGTCCTTGGGAAATTTCTTTACTTTACATAACCTAGGTATACCCATCACTATACCTAGGTATTACTATACCTAGGTATAGTAAAATGAGGATACTAATCTATAATCTGTAGAACCATTGTGGGGATTAATAGCAATATTCATATAGTATTTTATTTTGTACTTTTTCCTGGTTATTTAGTAAATAGCATCCAGATAGCATTTTTACTCACAGTTTTTTTTTTTTTTTTTTTTTTGCAGTACTGGGGATTGAACGCGGGGGCGTTCTACCTCCGCGCTACGCCCCCGGCCCTATTTTTTATACTTTATTTTGAAACCGGGTGTCACGAAGTTGCGGAGGGCCTCACTAAGGAGAGAGAGAGAGAGAGAGAGAGAGAGAGAGAGAAAGCTGAGGCTGGCCACGAACCCGGATCCTCCGGTCTCCGCCTCCCAAAGTACTGGGATTACAAGTGTGTGCCACCACGCCCGGCTTTACTCACAGTATTTTAAAGAGACTATAATTTTTCTTCTTACACTCCACTTTAAAATAGGAAATGAAAATTTAGGTTATTAAATAAAAGATGTTTAGTTTGTTTAAAATATGTATTTTAAAATTTGTGAATGCCATATATGTTTAGTAATATTAAGGTACTTTCTTCTCCATGTCTAGTCTTGTAATCTAATGACTAGGAGAGAGACTATGAACATCTTTTTTGCTTCTTCCATGTGCAGATTCAAATTTAGGTTCTTAAAAATCAATGTTTATAAGCCAGGCATGGTGGCTTACGCTTGTAATCCCAGTACTTTGGGAGGCGGAGACCAGAGGATCCGGGTTCGCGGCCAGCCTCAGCTCTCTCTCTCTCTCTTCCTGTCTCTCTCTCTCTCTCTACTTAGTGAGGCCCTCTGCAACTTCGTGAGACCCGGTTTCAAAATAAAGTATAAAAAAATAGGGCCGGGGGT
>PVJS01008393.1:0-53241 GCA_004027185.1 Glis glis | reverse complement strand
TGGTGGCGCACGCTTGTAATCCCAGTACTTTGGGAGGCGGAGACCAGAGGATCTGGGTTCGTGGCCAGCCTCAGCTCTCTCTCTCTCTATCTCTCTCTCTCTCTCTCCCTAGTGAGGCCCTCCGCAACTTCGTGAGACCTGGTTTCAAAATAAAGCATAAAAAAAATAGGGCCGGGGGTGTAGCACGGAGGTATAAAACCCCTGGGTTCAATCCCTGGTACCGCAAAAAAAAAAAAAAAAAAAAAGCCAACAGCCAACTAGCAAATAAAATAGGAGTTGCATGAGCTAAATTAAATGAAAGAACATGATTGACTTTGAGATGTCATAATTATTATGCTCATTGGACAAAAATGCAAATGAAAGAGAGATGCTTTATGTGGGATGATAATGACTAACTTTGCCCCTGCTAAGTTGAGCTCCAAGGGGGATATCTACATGGATATGACCTCAAAGGAAATAGGAATATGAGTTTGGGAAGTTGAAGGAGAGCTATAGGCCAGAGATATCGATTTGGAAAATAGCAGAATATACGTAATGTTGAAGTCATGAAAATGAAGTGAAACATTATTTTTTAAAATGGTTAGGCTGAAAGGAGATGAGAACAAGGGATAATTCCTTGATAAAGAAAGACTGTATAAAAAGAAAGTGACAGTTATTCAAGCTGCTGGGGAAGGCATAAATTTAGGATGTAGAAAATTTGATCAGAGCTTCATGATGTAAAACAGAGGAGGGGTAGTTTCAGGCAGAAATATCAATTGGCCAAGAGTGTCAAATGTTGGAGATTTGAAATAAGATGATAGATGAATAAAGTTGATCATTAATAACCAACTTGGAGCATAGGATTGATTGCAGATAACTGAGTAGAGTAATAAGTGAAAGTAAGAGTGGAGATGGCCCTAGTTAATTCCTTTTATGAAGTCAACTGTAAATGGACATGGAAATTGGTTTATAGCAAAAAGGGAGACTTATAAGAGCAAGGAAGTTGTTGTTCACTGGGTTTTTCTTTTCCTTTCCTTGAGATCAGGAGATTTAACAAGTTTTTGGTTCAAAAGAAAAGAATCAAGGAAAGGTGAAAGAGAGAAGATATACCAGAGATAGAAAAAAGTGTTAATGTGGCTTCATTACATGGATACCTCAACTATTAAACATTCCAGATATGGGTATAAAGATGAGTAGACAAGATGGAGAGAGGGTTTGGGGGAGCAAATAGAAAGATCTCAGCACTTAAAATACTCTATTTTTAACATACAAAACAATGTAGAATTTTATTAAAAGAAATTCAGTTTCTTGGTAGCCATAATCAATAAATAATAAAGAATATTTGATTGGGGTATGGTATTTGAGCCTCCTTACCTTAGTTCTTGGCTCGCCATTGGTTAAAATTATTTCTATTTTCTCATTAGTGAGATGTTTGTTATACTCCACAGTTTCCAATCTGCCCATAACTTGAGCCTCCGTTTATTCCAGCTCAACTAGCTCTTAATAGCCCATTGTACTCTGGTTTTACCACCCCACTTTAGAGCACATGCATACTGCCCTATCTGTCCCCAGCCGGGCCTTGCCCTCCATAGAGATACAGTAGAAGACCCTATCAAAGCATTAAAGACAAGTTTTATGTATTAATGAAGGTTTTTTCCATGCCTCTCATTATGGGTTCCCTTTTCCTATCAATCCCATGCAAGTTTTCAAACTCCTCCCATACACACAGAGCACCCCTCCCACCACCCACACATCACCTACCAGCCCCTACTAACTCAAAGGAAGGAAATTACTTAGTGATGCAGACTTCAAGCTGAGAAAAAGGGCAAATTTCTCTGGCAGTCTGGTGGTAGAATTATTTGTACAAGCAGGGTCTTTGGAATCCATTCAAATCACATCATACAAGTGATTCTATCTGGTAAAGAAATAATTCAAGCTTGGGCACAGTGGCACACACCTGTAATTCAGTAATTTGGATGCCAAGACAGGAGGATGGTGGGTTTAAGGCCAGCTTCAACAACTTAGTGACCCTCAGCAACTTAGCAAGACTCTGTTTCAAATTAAAAATGGCTGGAGGTGTAGCTCAAAGGTACAATGCCCCTAGGTTCAATCCCCAATGCCAAAACAATTTTAAAAAAATAAATAATTAACTATCACCATCATGATTAATACCTTTAAATAAAATACATGTGAGGATGCTTATTCAGAGTTATTAAGAAAACAGTCATGGCTATAGAAGTCTCGCTTTTTTTTTTTTGGTACTAGGAATTGAACCCAGGGGCATTCTACCTCTGAGCTGTACCCAAGACCTATTTCATTTTTTATTTGGAAACAGGGTCTTGCTTGGTTCCTGAGAGTCTTGCTACAATGTTGAGCTTTTCCTCAAACCTGCAATCCTCCAGTCTCAGCCTCCCAAGTGCTGAGATTACAGGAATGTGCCACCATGCCTGGCTGGAAGTCCTGCTTTTAAGAGTAAAATAATTTAGTAGTAAAGTGGCCTTGATTTACCAGAGTTCAATTGAATAAATTGAGCGGATGAATGAAAGATTTTTTCCAGGCAGCTATTTCATTAAAATACATTTTGTCGTTTTCAACTCTCATACAAGCCATACTAAAGTAAAAATATATTTTTGGCATTGCTGATTTTTTAAAAAATAAGGGAGTATTTATTGGGTAAAAGTAGGATCACAAATTTTGCCTGCTTTGCAATTGAAAATATCCTGATGGACTTTAGCCTCTTGTGAGAAAGATTTTGGTAGAGTAACCACTGGTATTTTCTCCTGTGCTGTTGAATCTTCTCCTTTTTGATATGTAAAACCAACTGAACAGAGAAAGCTGGTTTTCAGCCAAAACTTATTTAAATTGTGACCTGTGCAGTTCATTCTAAAGCACTCATTTATCATTCACAAATTAACCTTGTACAGGAGAGCTGTTCTCATTTCCATTGTCCCTCTATCTGACAAAGAATAAACCTCAAGCATTAAACAAATAATGAGGGTGGAATCGGCGGCGTACTTAATGCAAAGTGGGTTTTAATGGCATCTCTACAATTATAGGCAATGATAACTGACTGTAAATCTTCATTTCCTAAATGCCACAGCCATTAGGAATAGAATGATATGTAATTTATAGTAAACGTTTTAGAGAATCTTATGTCAAAATCACCTTACTTTCTTTAAGATTCAAATATTGGTTATTGAAGAGCAGGTATAAGATGTCTAAGGTGGAATACGCCCATGAATACATTACGCAGAATGATTTAAAATGCTTGGCTCTTTGGTTTTTAATTGGAACATGATATTAACACCAAGATATTGGATGTCAATCTTTGTCCAACTACTGTGTGACATTTTTTAAAATCACATTTATTTTAAACAATAATAACATGCAACAATCTTGGCTACTCTAGTGGGCAACAAGCTACATTTTAAAAAGTTATAGACATGATTTTTTACTACATGAACATATATAGCCTTGAAAGCTATGCCTTGTAACTTTATTGTAGACAAATTTTTAAAGTGCTTCAAATTTTCTATGGAAGGTTTTCAAGTCTGGGTTCTCCCAACCTCTGTTTTCTGTAAAGCTTTATGGGCTCTGCTTGTACATTTAAAGACATTTTCCTTAAAGACTTTCTTATAGGGGAGTCCTTGGCAAAACGTGTGATTTCTGACACCTTTTCTGTTCCCAACAGCACCGTTCTGGATTTATGTTCCCACTCCTGAATCTTGTTCTCTAGGGATAGAGACAACAGAATGTCTCATTTAATGGCTAATTTCTGATTCTTCACCCCTTGAATACTGAACACCCTTGAATATTTGGGGATATGTAACATTTCCCTTAGACTTACTTCAGGGTGATTTACTATCTTTTGAAATGTTCTCACACAATTAAAGTCTACCTTATATACCATATGCATAGGGAAATTGAATAAGAAGATACATTTTTATATGGCTTTTAGTGGTGCTCTCAGGGGAAATTTACCACATAGCCAACTAATAAATAATAATGTTTAAACTTGGCATCCACAACTGTGTAAGTGCTTCTCAGAAATTGGTCCATCAATCTTCATGCAACTGCTTATAAAGCAGACAGCAACTTATCTTATTCTTCCCACCTTCCCTTATTAGTCCACTCCAGCAGCTTAGAATTGTTCTGTAAGATTATGTCCATGTCCTGGAGCTCTTCTCCCCAAAGCAGCACACACACACTGCAGAAGTGTCTCTGTGCCCTCTTTCCATGAGATGCTCAGGAGTGTTCACACGGGCATTCAAGGCTCTGTTTAGGTGGGAGGTGTGGTTGGTGCCAGTAACTACATTGAATACCTTGCATGAACTCCAAGATGTGAAACACAACCTCTTCAGTTAATAAACAGAGCCTGCTTAATTTTTATCAAAGCCCAAATCCTTTTATGCCTTTTCTGCATTCATTATTTTTGATTGTGAAAGGGATATACTATCACTCATAACAACAATCCCTTAAGAGCTTCTTCATTACTTTCCTTTGAGTCACTCAAAAGTAATAGCCTTGCTCTCTCCAAATAGGTCAAGTGGTTTTGGGATATTTAGCTTCTTTCTACAACTCTGAACGGTATCCTTGTTCCAGAAGAAACACCCGTGGCATCCCGAGATGAAACACAATGTGTGCAATATGAAGGAAGTATTTAATTACTTAATTACATGCTGTTCCTGTTGTACAGAGCTTTGATACCAAACTTAGGTCTCTTGATCATGGTCAATCTCTCTTCAAAGTAAATGCAATGCTTTTCTAGAATTATTTTAAATTTGAAACTCAGAATCATGAAATATACAATATGAAGTCATTGTACAATTAGAAGCCAAACTTCTCTGTGAAGCACCATGCATACTATTTTAAAGTGTTTCCTAGTCGGCCTACAAGAAACTTGTTCTAATTCTCCATCACATGTTTCATTTCTTCCCCCACATTGTTGCTTTTAAAGAATTAGAGTTCCATTACTTGTCTTTGAGTAGAATATAAAGCAGGCTCAACTTGTTCTCATATTAGGGGTTGGACTGCCACCTGATTACATGCAGTTTTGATGGTTCGCAATCCTAAACATGCATAGGTTCCAAGGGAAACCAAAGACTCAATTAACTTCTACTTGCATGGCTACCAGCTGTGGGGAAATGGTCTGTGTACTAAGGGAGGCATTATTCAATTGGGGATTGACAAATGAATAAGCATGAAGTTACACCCAGCTCCACATGGGTGATGAGACAACAAATATTACTTATTTCATTAGTGGTACTTGAAAGTGTGCTTAGGATGTCCTAAAGATCTATCTCTTAATACGCTGCCTAAGACAAGATGAGAATGGAATGGACTTTCGTCTTGTGTAATGGATTGTGTATAGTTCATACTGTATATGTTCATGGGAATGTTTTAGCCCTGTGTCAATGCTCATTCATCATGATGTTGCTTGTTTTCTAAAACCTAAATAGAGCAAAAGATTAAGTGACCTTTTACCCTTTGGCATATTTACTAGACAATTTATAAATAACTAAATCCAGAAAATTTGTGCAATCATGAAAATTACCTAAAATTTTCTTCTGTCTTAGAAAGGTTAATATCAGCACTGTAATATTTTTTTCTTAATTTTTCCGTAATTTAAGGAAGAAAAAACTTTACTCATATATAGAATGCATTTCATTTGAGTTAAACTATCAGATTTTTTAAAAAAGATATGAATATCTTATTTAGTCAACCTGCTACATAAATCAGTTTTACAGTATCCTCTATCTTTTGACACAGATTAGTCACTTTTAAATTAATTTTAAACAGAACATGAAGAATAAAAAAGCAAATGTTAAAATGAATAATTGAGTAAAGATGAGAAAAAATGTGTGAGAAAATGATAATCCATTTTGTTTATATTTAACATCTGAACAAGCTACATTTTGGAGAAATTATTCTATTATTTAATTTTATTATATTTCCATTGGAACTTTTAAAACATTGCATGATCATGCACTTTTATACACATATATTGGTCCCTGTTTTGGGCAAGAATTCATTTTTGTAATTAGCCTTATGTATACCTGGCTATTTGGAGTATGTAATACAAGTCTCACTGTTTTCTACTGGTGAACCCTGCAACTGGAATCACTTAAGATAAGATTTACATTTTATTTCTAAACCTTCATATCATCTTATCTTTCCTAAAATTCACAATATCTGAAATTCTCTAGATGGCATGTTAATTTTATTATCTTTATTCCCCATATTGGTTTCATATGTTGAAGCCTTACTTTTTCCCATACTTACAAGGTATTCCTCTATAGAGCCTGTTATATGGTTTATATATCCCCTTCCAATTGGCTAACTTACATATAGAAACACTTTGCATGTTGAAATGAATTTTAAAACATAAGTAAATGAAATTTTAGTATTTTATGTCTGCAGGTATAAGCAATCCCATCAAATGAGCCTTTTTTCCTTCTGAAATATTAAAGACTTGTTATATTAGAAGTATATTCTTAGTAAGGTTTAAGCTCTGCCAGTGGGTAAACCCAGCATTAATCAAAAAGGCAACGATACAGACCAGTGTAACATATTGGACAAGTATGTGTATATGTATGCATATATGTATGCATGTATACACATACACACTTGTATGTAAACTCATATTACACTTACATGCATACATACACACTTGCACACCCTTCTATATAGAAAAAGGTAACAAACGAATTTTCTTTATTACTTGTTTTAGGTGTGTGTGTGTGTGTGTGTGTGTGCGCGCGCGCATGCACGTTGTGACAACAAAATACCTGAGACTGGATACTTTATAAAGAAAAGAAGTTTATTTAGCTCACAGTTCTGGAGGTCCAAGTGTATGGCACTGTGCAGGAGTGGTGAGCAGCGCATGTTGAGGGAGGGGGCTTGGTGAGGTGTGAGCCCCCTTGTCTCAAGGCACTCTCACAGCAACGAATGCACTCCTTCAGGATCAGCACTACTCCCTTCTGAGTCCAGAGCCCACATGACCTAATTACCTTGTACTGGACCCCACCTCCTTAAGCTTCTGCCAGCGGTCAGGACTGCCACACTAGGGACCAAGGTTTTTCTTTTGTGTGTGTGGTACTGGGGATTGAACCCAGGGGCATTCTACCTCTGAACTCCACCCCCAGCTCTATTTTTTATTATTTATTTTGAAACAGGGTCTCACTAAGTTGTGGAGGGCCTCACTAAGTAGCTGAGGCTGGCCGCGAACCCGGATCCTCTGATATCAGCCTCCCAAGTGCTGGGATTACATGCGTGCGCCACCACGCCCAGCGGGACCAAGATTTGAACACATGAACCTTTGGGAAACATACTAAACCCTATCCAAACCATAGCTGTTTTCATGGGCTGGGGATGTAGCTCAGTGGCAGAGCACTTGCCTAGCATGTGTGACTCTGGGTTCCATCCCCAGCACAGGAAAAAACAAAATAAAACACCATAGTACCACTCTAATGACTTTTCTTCCTATTTGATATCTTCTTCTGGAAATATTAACTATAAAGTTTGCTGTGACTCTGACATTTTTGCTGTTAATAACTTTCATTTTATCAAAGACTTCCCTTCCCTGTCATCACTGTCTAAGCTTCCCTCCCTCCCTCCCTCCCTCCCTTCCTTCCTTCCTTCCTTCCTTCCTTCCTTCCTTCATTCTTGTGGTAATGGGGATTGAACCCAGGGGCACCCTACCATTGATCACTGAGCGATATCCCCAGCCCGTCTTATTTTTTATTTGGAGACAGGGTCTTGCTAAGTTTCCAGGCTGGCCTTGAACTTATACTCTTCCTGCCTCAGCCTCCTGAGGAGCTGATACTACAGGTGTGCACCACCATGCCCAGCCACTCTCTAACATTTTAATGAAGGTGCACCTTTCTTCTCAGTCCACACCTGTTTCCCAAGTTGAAATGATGGAGTCTGCTATACAATATTTGTTTTATAATGTGTTTAGAAATTATTCTGTTATGATAAGAGGATATATTCAGAAACATTCTTAATTGACTTAATGTGTGTCTCTGGCATAAAAAGCATCTGAGAAACTTATTGAAAACACAGATAATTATGCCCCACACATTTGCATCCTGAATCAGAAAATTTGGAGCAATTTCTACATATTTGTATTTTGAACAAGCTTCCCCAGTGATACCAACACAGCCAATTTTGAGAACCCTGCCCTACCCCAGGTGCTGCATATGGCAGACATATGTGCTTGAAGAATGATTTAATGGGCAAATGAAAAAGGCTGACAATTTTCATTTAGGACCAACAAACCTGTCTATTCTGAAACAAAATATAATGCATTTTAAAAATAACTATTGCTTATATGAAACTTACACATTATTCTTTTGGAAAATCTACACTATGCTCACAGTTAATACTAAGACTTAGAACAAGACAGGTTGTTTTGTCAGCAACTGTCATTTCCAAGTCCCCAACTCCTCAGTTATGCCAAATTGCCTAAGGCAATATGGGACTTTAAATGTTATTTTTTGTTGTCGTTGATTTGTTTTCTTCTCACCTTATTTGCTCATTTTATTACAACTGATGGATTGGCATGCTTTGTTCTACTCTGTGTCCAGTCTTCCATACCTTTATTTTGATGTATATGAGAAAAGTCTTGGTGCAGGATGTGATGGCACACCCCTGAAATCACAGTACTTGGGAGGCTGAGATAGAAGGATTGCAGGTTAGAGGCCAGCCTCAGCAACTTAGTGAGACCCTCAGCAACTTAGCAAGATCCTGTTGAAAAAAATAAACATTGAAAAGGTCCAGTGGTGTAACTTGAAGGTAGAATGTCCCAGGGCTCAATAGAGAAAGGAAAGAAAGAAAGAAAGAAAGAAAGAAAGAAAGAAAGAAAGAAAGAAAGAAAGGAAGAGGGAGGGAGGAAGAGGTAACCAGTCATCCATCTAGGTATTTACCATTAATGACTTTGCTCTTATTCTTTATCGATTATGCCCTTATCCATAATTGTAAGAAACTCTAGAGATAGGATGTGATATTTGTAGTTTAGAAATTATTGTCAATACTGCAGGTATAAAAATTGAAATCTATCTCCTTTTATATACGTCAATTATTGTTTGGTTATTTTATTATTAAATAGCACATATGATCAAAATCAATGATAAAGCTCACTTGTCTTGATGTAAATCTTGCTATCGTGACAATTTCTCAGATATAAAAATGAACTTTGATAGTAATGACTGGATTGTATTAGTAAGCAATACTATAGAGAATCCTATCAGCAAGGCCAAGTTTTATGGTGTTGATATACATAATGAAGCTGAGTTTCCTTAGAAAGTTTCACGGCTGGTTCCAGGAGAGCTTTTGTAGATGCTATGATTATGCTTAGAGCTTTAAGACTATCTACATTCGTCCTTATCCATTCAGGTAAGTTTACCCACCACGTACTACACTGAGGACTAGTTTGTGGCTTCTCTTGTCAGATACCCAGAAGGACTTCCCATCTTTGTCAGGTTCTACATAATGAATCCATTTGGCAGTGAAGTAAAACTATAGACTTATTAGAGGAAACAAATCAATATTTTTTAACTTTAATTTTTTATTGGTGCACTTTAATTATACATCATAATGAGGTTCTGAGTAACAGAAATATACATGCATATGTCCTTCACTGTGTTTTAGCAAAGGTCCTTTTAATTTTCATTGGAGACAATCTTAATCAGATTTTTTTTTATGGTATTGGGGATTGAACCCAGGAGGTTCTACCTCTGAGCTACAATCCCAGCCCTATTTTATATTTTATTTTGAAGCAGGGTCTCACTAAGTTGCCAGGGCTGGCCTTCAACTTGTGATCCTCCTGTGCCAAACACTGGAATTACAGGCATGCACCACTGCACCTGGCTTTTTAATCAGATATTGCTCTCACTGGCTCATCAGTCTTCTGTTAGTGATGCGGAGTCATTACTAAAATGCAAAAGGGATAGAATGATGCAGAGTCAGCCTCCGTGTGAGGATCAGTGAGGGCTCTGTGTCCTCCACACCAACATTTTTTTGTAAATATTTTTTTTGTAAGTAAACCCTATTCAGATTATCCTATTTTGATCAAGATTTCCTGTGGGGTTCCTGAGTAAGGCGGATAGGCATGACCTTAATATAATTGAAGATAGATGGACACAGAATAATATGCTAGGGAGACTAAATATAAAATATAACATGCTTTCTCCACTTACAGTACAGCTGGTTCATCTAAACTATGAAAAATTAGAGGTTCAAGTCATAGGAATTAAGCTCATGCTAAATGTAGCATTCATATTACCATGTACAGTTGATATCCCCACATATGTCACCAATATCTCCTTTCTGTTTTTAAAATATGCTTTGATTGGTGCATTGTAATTATAAATCACAATGATAGGATAGGATTATACATGCATACAACAGTTGGCATGTTTCCCTCTGCCTCCCACCCCACGCCCTCCGCTTCCCTGTCTGTGCTACTGAGATTACTGAGATTGGTATTGATAATTTCATATATGTACATAGCATTATTTAAACTTTTACCTTTATTACATCTCTGTCCCCATCCTCTCTCCCCTAAACACCCTCATCACTCCATTAGAGTCTCTATTCCTTTATCTGAGGTCACTTTTGTTAGCCAAATTCGTTCTAGCTTTCACATAGGAGAGAAAACATATGGCTATTCAGTTTCTGAGACTGGCTAATATCATTTAGCATAATATTCTCTGATTCCATCCATTTTCTTGCAAATGGCATATTTTATTCTTCTTTATGGCTGAATAAAATCCCATTGTGTGTATACCACAGTTTTGTAGCTCCTTTATCTGCTGATGGACATAATTTGGCTATTGTGAATTGTGCTGCTGGAAACATGGATATGCATGTATCAGTATAATATTTTGACTTCAATTCCTTTGGAAAGATACCCAGAAATGATATAGCTGGGTCACTGCTGGTAGGACTGCAAATGAGTACAGCTGCTATGGAGATCAGCATGGAGGTTTCTCCGAAGACTGGGAATGGAATCACCATATAACCTAGCTATGCCTTCTTTCTTTTTAGGAAAAAAAAATCTATTTCTTTTCTTTGTTTAATGAGGGCCAGCTGATCAACCTACATTTAAACCATTATTACTATTAAGTAATATACTATAAAGTATATAGTAATAATACTATAAAGTATTATTACTATTATCACAAAATAAATAGCAGATTTGGAAATTTCAATATTCAGTTTGATGTTTCAAGAATACCTAGAAATTATCAAATATAGTCTGAAATGTATAAAGTGTTAAACAACTTCCTTTCCTTAAAATTAATCAATTGTCCGAAGATTATTTTGTCTCTTCTATACATAGTTTTATATTAGGAAGCAAGAAAACAAGTGATTACCTAATAACATTCCTTAGCCTATCAGAATGCAGAAGGTATGATTATACAACCCCATACGAATTTTACCAGGTCTAAAAATTCTAATTCTCTTCAGTTAACTGTCTAGACTGAAGTAATAGATACAACTTTGTTGTTGGAACACAACTCTTTTATGATAGAACATCTTAAATTTTTGATTCATCATTAACGGCAGAAACTCTTCTAAATATAGACTAAAGATCTGCTATCTCCAGATCAAAAAATCATACAAGAAAATTTTCAAATTATGAGAATTTTGAATGTAAAGAATTTAGAAGTGAAATATACATTTCATCTGAAAGTCTATCATCCAAGTGCAACATACAGGATTTGTTTTATCTCAGTAAAAATTTTATTAAATTATGCATGACACAATACCTGGTTATTTTGAAATAAAGATAAAAGCCAATATTCTGTGAGGTAAATGTTTTCATAACTTCATGTAGGAAAATTTTTTGCCTATTTCATAGCATTATGAATATATGTATACCAATCTAGTCTTATTTTAATGATGAAGTATCCTTATCCTAATTTATTAACAGATAAAAGCAGAAATTTGACATACTACTTTTGGACATTGTACAAGGATTAGCACACCACTGAAGAAATTTCCTTAGTGATAATAAATGAAAGTAGAAACTTTAATAAAAAATATCTAAGTAACTCAGATTTGGGATGAGGGCAAAATGTGCCTATTAACTTCCTTTACTCTTTATATAAAATTATCATATTTTCATCATTAAAATATGCTTAAGTTTAAACTTAAATTTCTTTTTGAGATCTTTCAACACACTGTATAAAAATTCCATTTTCTTGGATTTTTGTCATTATTCAAATATCTTTTATTATTAATCATCATGGGATTTTCTATGAAATCTTCAGAAAATTTCAAGAAGCATTATAGAACTAATTTTTAAGAATATTTTGAGTATTTTAATTTTGAGCTATTTGCATAGCACATATGGATGGGAAATATTTTGAAGTTATTTCTATGAAATAATTGTAACTGACTATTACAGGTATGCAAATTAGAAGTTCTTTGTAAAACTAGGTGTGATTTTTTTCCCATAACTCTATTCCTACTGAAGAAGAATGGGTACATAAAAAGGTTAAAAAATAGATGTGATATCCCAGAGGAAGATATTTTTAAACAAAGATATTAAGCATTGAATTGACTTCTTTCTTATTTCCTCCCTCCTTTCATCCCCCATCCTCTCCCTCACTTTTAAAAATGTAGCACATTTAAGCAATGTAGCACATCGTAGATTTAGCAAGCCATTTTATAAAATTGGAATGGGAACTGGGTTTCTTTATAGGGTCAAGTGTATTCATTAGCATAAAAATAGACAGGCCCACAATTTAGAAATTATAACTTTGTTCCTGTTTAATCATAGAAGACACAGCACATCTCAACGCATCATCAACATACATTTGAGGCTTCATTTTTTAATGCTAATTTCTCCTAATCTGGAAGTATTTTGATATTTTTAATTTATTGGAGAGGAGGAAATTATAGTACAAATGAATTAATTGGTTTTTGCTTGAAATACTTATGAATGAAGTCTAAATTCCCCTTTGAGTCTACTAAAGAGAGGCATTCCTTCCTGCATTGAACACTGGTTTCAGAAAGATATGGGATACACACTGAAAACACATTACAGCTGTGCCAATCTTTTTTGCAATTATTTTGAATAGTTGGCTATTTGCCCCATTTGACAGTTTGTGAACATGATGAATGATTTAGCATTCATGCTGCTGCTGTTTTGGCACAATTAACATGAATCACATATCTGCTGTTATTCAAACTGATTGCAATATGGGGGGAAAGTGAATCAATGTCTTAATGTTCAATTCTTTATATGCTGTTTTCCCAAAATGGCTTGCAAGGCACTGCGGCATCAAACACAATGAAGACCACTTTGTGTGGTGACCTAAAAGCCTCAGAGGACATCCCTTTTCATTAAATCCCTGATACCAATTTAGATCTGGTGTCTAATTTTAGAATTTTCTTGGAGAGTCTGTCAACTGGACGTCCATGTATTCCAAGCATGTGCAAAATATTTATGGACCTCTGTGCAAAGCCAAAGACTCCCATGTCATTATGTATATCATCATCCATTTGTCATTCTGCCTAGCATGACTCAGAGGCACGACTGTTGCAGGATTTCTTTCTTGTTCTCAGTGGCTTAACTTGCAGTTAGTCTCCTGTTGTCTTCTTTCAGTCTAAACAATAACAAAAATGTCATTCAAACTCAACGTAGAGAAAGGATCAGGCTGTGGGCCGGGCGTGGTGGCGCACGCTTGTAATCCCAGTACTTTGGGAGGCGGAGACAGGAGGATCTGGGTTCGTGGCCAGCCTCAGCTCTCTCTCTTTCTATCTCTCTCTGTCTCTCTCTCTCTCTCTCTCTCTCTCTCTCTACCTAGTGAGGCCCTCCACAACTTCGTGAGACCCAGTTTCAAAATAAAGCATAAAAAAAAAATAGGCCGGGGGTGTAGCGCGGAGGTAGAACGCCCCTGGGTTCTATCCCCAGTACCACAAAAATAAATAAATAAATAAATAAATGAAAAAAGAGAGAGAGAAAGGATCAGGCTGTGAAAAAATACTTTAAAAATATATTTGCTATAGATCTTTCTTCTTTTTCAGAGACACAGACAGATTTATTTAGGAAAGCAGATACACACTTAAGGAAGAATGCAGGCTATTTCAAGAGAGTTGTCTTGGGTGATAGTAAGAAATACACATTTAAGGGAGCATCCAGATCATCTCCAGAAGGAGAGATAGTCTACTGTAGACTCTTGATATCTTCATTCAAAGAACCACTTTTCCAACTACTTTCATATCTATCGGATGACTACCGGATGAGTCACTTTTAAATAAAGGACAAAAAGGATCATCACTATTTAATATTTATTCAATGAGTGAATATTAATGTTTAGCTTTTCATCCATAAGTTCTTATATACATGTATATGTATGTGTTTTATATGTACTATACACATATTTTGTATATATATAGTTTATGTTTTACATGTACATGTGTACACATACATATTAATATATATATGCATATATATTAAAAAGACACTACAATCTGGTCTTGGTCCTATTATAAAAGATTATATATTTTTACATGACATATAAAAATAAAATTTGTTTCGGATTTAGTCAAATGAGTGCATACATTTTCCAGCTATACTTTTGCATGTGTTGTGGATTCATTCATTCAATAAATATTTAATGATACTTCCTATGTACCAGGTACAATATGAATTGCTGGAGATATAGAATAAAACAGACTAGGCATAGGAAGTACTTTCCAATGGGGGAAAACAGATTTCACATAAAGAAGATATGTAATATGTCAGGGGGTGAGAAGGACTGCGAGAAAAAGTAGAGTTAAAGACACAAATATGGTTATCATTTTAAATCGGGTGGGTAGGGAGAACGCAAGCTCATTCTGAATGTCCCCTTTGGGTAGGGTCATGAAGGAGCTAAGGCAGTGAGCAGTGTGGCTCTCTGAGGAAAGAGCAGGTCAAGCCAGGGGGACAGAAACTCTGGCCTTTGATTATTAATCTCTACGAATGCAGAGCTTAGAGTTTCTCTACCAGGAACTCTTCCAAGGTGAGAAGAGGGAATATATTCAGCTATTCCTTTGTGTGCAGAACATCGGAATAAAAGGTTCTCTCACTATTGGAGTTTTGTAAGTACGAGAAACTATCCTTTTGATTAATGTATTGGAAAAGTGACAGTTCTGGTGGCATATTTGTCCCAATTTCACAATGTGATTGAATCTTTAAAAACATATTATATATGTTTTTAGTGGTATCATGCTATCTGAATATACCAATATAAGTCCAATTGATTTATTTAGAGGAAATCTTTAAAACTGCAATACAAGTGGCCTGACATGGTGGCACATGCCTGTCATCCCAGTACTTGGGAGGTTGAGGCAGGAGGATCACAGGTTTGAGGACAGCCTCAGAAATTTAGTGACTGAGCAACCTAATGAGAACCTGTTTCAAAATAAAAAAAAATAAAGGGCTGGGGATGTAGCATAGAGGTAGAATACCTCTGGGTTAAATCCTCAGTAGAAAACAAAACACACAAACAACAACAAAAAACCCTGCAGTACAAGCTTTATCAGAATATATGAAATTACTTAAATCGCCCAGGCCTTAGTTTAACCACTGGCTATATGGGGGAAAACATTCTTGGATTGCAGGGTACTGTTGTGAGGGTTTCAGTAATTGTATAAAAGAGTACCTAGCTCAGTATCTGGCATATCATAATAATTAAAAATTGGTGCATGTTATTATTGTGTGATCAATTAGAATGTTTATTGTTGCCAGGGATGGTGGCACACGTGTGTAATCCCAGTACTTTGGAGGCTGAGACAGGAGGATTTCAGGTTCGAAGCCAGCCTCAACAATTTAGTGAGACTCTCAGCAACTTAGGAGACCCTGTTTCCAAATAAAAAATAAAATTGGGTTGGGGGTGTAGCTCAGAGGTAGACTATCCCTGGGTTTAATCCCCAGTATAAAAACAAAAGAATGTTTATTATTAAGGTACAATACAAAACTTAAATGTTTTATTTATTTATATCCTAAATATCTGTCTCATTGCTTTATTTATCATAGATATGTTTCAGTTTTCAAAACAAAACAAAAACAAACAACAACAAAAAACTTAGCCAGTCACAGTGGTGCAGGCCTGTAACCTCAGCTTCTTGGAAGACTGAAGCAGAAGGATCAAAAGTTCGAGGCCAGCCTGGGCAATTTAGCAAGACCCTGTCTCAAAATAAAATAAACAAGCCAGGCGTGGTGGCGCACGCTTGTAATCCCAGTACTTTGGGAGGCCGAGATTGGAGGATCCAGGTTCGCGGCCAGCCTCAGGTCTCTCTCTCTCTCTCTCTCTCTCTCTCTCTCTCCCTCTCCCTCTCTCCCTCTCTCCCTCTCTCCCTCTCTCTCTCTCTCTCTCTACCTAGTGAGGCCCTCTGCAACTTCGTGAGACCCGGTTTCAAAATAAAGTATAAAAAAAAATAGGACTGGGGGTGTAGCGTGGAGGTAAAACTCCCCTGGGTTCAATCCCCGGTACCGCAATAAAATAAAATAAAATAAAATAAAATAAAATTAAAAAAGGGCTTGGGATGGAGCTCAGTGGTAAAGTGTCCCTGGGTTCAACTCTCAGTACCAAAAGGAAAAAAAAAAAAGAGAAAAATAAAAGGCTCACTAAGTGCCTAGTGTATGCTTACTCCTATGTTAAAAAGGCAAAGAAGGTACAACTCCTCCTTGTGAAAAGATAAAGGAAGCTGGTCTTCAAACCACTCATCATGATATATTTTGAGATTCCATTATAATCTCTAAGGACAGAGTGTCAGGAATCCAGAAAAAGGCACAGAGGATTACTTAGAGTTTTGGGATAGGACTCAAAAAGAAGGTAACATTTGAGATGAGTCATGAAAGATGGGAAGGGATTTAAGAAGAATATGTTGGTATTTCATATAAAAAGAAGCAGATTTGCTCCTTAACAAATCAAATCCCTTCTACAATTCCTATGCCTAGACACAAGCTGTAAACTTTCCATTACTTTAGATAAAATTCATATCCCTGTATTTGCACCTGCTACTTTTCATACTGCTCTTCAGCATTTCTGTTTACGAATATGAGGTATTAAGGGCAGTACATGCAAAAAGTGTGTTATTAGAAGGGAAGGTCATAGAAACTGTTTGAATTAGGTTACAATCCTAAGTGGTTCTAAATGCAGCCAAATGTCCCATCAAAAAACAAAATCACCACTGAAATTGGTATTAATTGGTACTAGACTCAGAATTATATCATTAAAAATGAGGATAAACATAATATATTAATAGACAATGCTTTTCAAGCTGCATTAAATTCTATTGCATCTCTTTCCTTGGGATCTAGTGCATGGAAATAGAAAAAATAACTGATAAAAATTCAAGTAGAAAACTATCTTTAAATTTATTCTGCAGAAATTATCACTTTTTCTTCAAATAATACATACCTAGATTTGTGTGGGAGGAAAAAGAGAGCTTCAAATGTAATGAAGGGAAAGTGAAATAAAATACTGATAAAATACTTTATTACTTGTTTATTGTTGCTATTAATTGTACTTTATATTTTTAATAGAATTGGAAGATTACTTTGGTAACTACATGTGCACACAGACATTCACATGCAAGAATGAGAAAACTCGTAAAGGAAAGGAAAATATAATCAGTGGTTATGAACTAGAAAATAGAAAAAGGTGGTTTCCACACATGAGCATTAAATTTCATTTTAAATTTTCCCTCTGCCAAGGTTAGAAGGGAAATATGTTTCCATTAACTGATAAAATGGAGTATATCAGTTCTTCATTACATAAAATCTTTCCTGGCATTAAATTGTGGGAGGAATTTATCATGTGTCTCATTATTTGAGATGTTGACTAGTGTAATAAATAGTAGTTTTGCAGATGTTGTAAGAGTATTCTTCACAAGATCATTTATTACATCAACCTACAATACAAGCTAAGACAGAATATTACATTGTGATCAGTGAATCCATTTCTGCAAGAAGCCTTGGAAACACTTGGGGGGGGGGAATAGAGAAATAAATTAAATCAAGTCATTTGGAAAAATAAAGAATTAATTTCTCCAATGTGATGATGATAAATGTAAACTGTTTTGTGTTCTAAATGGTTTCCCTCTTTAGAGTAAATGTTTCAGCTTTCATTGTGAATTTAAACCTCTAAGGTGAAAAATAAATTTAATTCCCACTCTCATTTTATATTGGAGAGTGGGAGAGAGCTGATGAGCCAGGATCAGCTAATTACTAGTTAATTGTTTATCACATATTTGGTATCCCTCACCCACTGCAATTTGGTTCTGTTCCCACCATAGACTGTTTTTACATGGAGTACGGATGATTTTCATCCTCCTTCAAACAGTACATACATTGCTGTCCGCATTTGACTGACCTTAAAAGTTTCCACCTGGGTGTCCATGAGGTTACCCTCTCCAGTTCTGACCTGGTTTGTCTCCTTTTTCCTGTTTGGGGTTCTCCTCTTCTGCATGTTCCTTACTGCAATCTAGAGCTCTGTCCTCAACCTACTTTTTCTCTCTATATTAATCTTAACTCCCACATACATTCCTATTTCTGCCTCTGCCATTTGAGCTTTAAACTAATTTACCAAACTGCTTACGTATACCTAAAATACTACTTGGCAATCTTTTCAAAATAAACACGTTCAAAATGGAACTCCTTGCTCTCTCCTCAGGCATATCCGTGCCTCTTCTTCTCTTGCTGGTCTCTGTTAATGACTCTGTTAATTTGTGCCATAATCATGGGAGAAAGGTTATAAAATCCCACTTTTTTAGCCTTCTCTTTAGCCAACCTTTCTCCCATACTTAAAGATTTTGCTTCTTTTATATTTTCCAAATCTGTCTTTTCATATTTCACCACCATAATTTGGGTCTAGTTATCTCTGTTCTAGACCATTAAAAATAAAACCTAGCTGGCCTGCTTAACTCCATATTTGTTCCTAGTAAATACATCACTCATGCTGCAATAGGACTCATTTATCTAAAAAGAAAATCTTCCTATAGCATTTTCCTCTTTAAAATCCTTCCATGGCATTTCATCGCCTATATTAGAATTACAAGCTTGAGTATATAGATGCTTTTTGATTTGACCCCCGCTGATTTCTCCTTTCTTTCTTCTCTTTGCAATTTACACCCTTTTATTGACAAGATTGCTCCCATTTCCTGCACTCACACATGCTCTTATTTTCTGGCTTTGTACTTTGGTGGAAGCCCTGGCATGACCTCCTCATCTTTCTTCACCTGCTCTTACTCATCATTTAAGACCCAGCTCAGGCACCATCTCCCACAGGAAGCCTCCTATAAAACCCCAGTTGGGCTAAATGCCTATAGTCTGTGTTATCTGAGCAATTGGCTTGTTCTATTTGTATTTTCTTATTACTTACCTCTTTCCTTCACTAGATTTGAATCTCATCTAGAGCAAGAATCCCATCTTACTTATTTATTTCTTCCCCACAGTAACTAGTTCCATGTTTGGAAATGATTCCAATGAGTGAAAATGATATTCACTGGAATAAATCATTACCAGGAATATTTGTTTTCCTTTCTACCAACTGTATATCTTAATGCAATCAAATAAAAATTGAACATATACATTATATATTAACTGCCGCAGGAGAAGAAATTTAACTTTTCATCTAAAAATGATAGGAATGGTGAACAGGTACCAGAAACCTTTACTTCAGCCAGTTTCTTCTGTACTATACTAGTTGTGTTTACTGTCAGAACCATGCAATCGACTTCCATCCCAGGTTCCTACTTTAGAGTCTAGTGTAGGAGGTATATTATAGATATTTTTATTTAATAAATTAATATTTGATATTGGAGCTATCATGGATATCATTGAATATTTTGAATGTCAGAGTATTATACAATAGTTTTACATTTAATTCCTCAACTGAAGTTAGAGTTTTACATTGAACAGTATGAGTCTTAATCCTAACCAAAATAAGTAAACGATGCTAATATTTTAAGTGATGATTTTCATACTATGGTTTGGAGATACATGTTGGAATACAGTTTCATTCAGCACTAGAAGGAAGCTGTTCTGGTCCAACTAATTTATCTATGAAGAAAGATATTGAGGTCCCTAAGAAATTCATTTTCTAATAACACATAACCAGTTACTGCCCAAGCTGAAAATAGTACTCAGGCTGGGTTCCTCACATCACACTGTTCTGTATATTGTTATTTAATAATGTAACCCATCTGTTTGGGTTAAACATAAGCCTGCACAACATACACACACACACACACAAATACACCTATACACACAGACATGCACATCCCACAAAATGGAGTAATTAAATAGTAGAATCGTTTTGTTGTTGTCACTCTTATTTGGACCACTTAGAAGTATAGAAGACTCATCTCAAAAACCAGTAGAATCGCTAAGGAGTTGTTACAGAATTTTCTTCTCTGTTTTGCAATTTCATTCCAGATTACATCTAGGAATATGTAACAAAAAGGAGGTCAGAAACATGGTTTCTTTTCCAGTATATATGAAATAAAATACTCAAAAGAAAAATAAAAAAAATTTAAGTGCAAATATTAGTCACAAACTAATTTTCCTGACACCAAATTGAATCAAGATATAAATAGCCCACTACCCCACTAGTTGTAAAATTACACATTCTCTAGATGTTTATATTATTTTTAGAGCATTAAATACATAGTATCTGCTGCTTGTAATAAGACTCAGGTGATAGTGTTTACCTTTACATGCATTTACAATGCAGTAATCAGAAACCTGCAGTCCTCTATATCCTGAAAAGACTGATTTCTGAAAATAGCCTTTATCACTTTTTCCAAGTCTGAAATCTGAGAGTAATTCTTCAAAATAAGGAAATGGGTCAAAGCCAAATGTTCCACTGGTACTTAAGATGCCAAAAATCACATGCGGATTTGTATCACTCAAGAGAGAAGAGAAATATTTATGGCACAGTATTGGAACTACCTCAGCTTAACTAAATACTTCAAAAAATGCAAGAATAATTATCTTTTGTCTATGTTTTAAAATGTGTAGCTAAATGGTATCAAGAAGACTGTTTCTGCATATTTCTGAAAGGCCTGTCTTACCTGGCCTCTCCAATTCAGTGCAAAGCCTTGATGGCAGGGAATGTGTTCAATTGTCTTTGAATTCTTACAGCTTTAGTTTTAGCCCCATAATTATCTTTCTCTACATTTGTACCTGACACAAAAGTTCAATAATTCCTCTTTAAATTTCACTTAATGTGTACCTATGTGTATAGACAATGTATGCATGTCTTTTTCTATAACTAATATATACATATATGTGGGCATATATGTGTATAAATATGCATGTATACACATATTCATATATGTACACATGGAGATTTATCTACATACATATATAAAACATGTAATACGGAAATCTTTATAATCTTCAGAGGAAATGCATTCATATAACTAGAGTCTCCTTGCCGTCCTGCTATTTTAAGGTCCTCATTACATCTATGGCCTTATTCTTTCCTAGCAGTGTTCCTTTATTGTAAAGCAATTGGAAGAAAACCGGCCTGGCCTCCTATACCAACAGCTCCACTGACCCCCTGGGGAATGGGAGACACATTTTTCCCACACCTACTTACATAGGAAGAGGACTTACCTCTTAAGTTTTATAACACCTGATTTTTAGCTTATGCTTTGGAGAACTGGGCAGAATGGAAGGCACTTATGTCAAACCTATACCTGATGAAATTCTACTATTTAATAATACTTTATCACCCTACCACAAAATACTTTTGTATACATCCCAAAATAGAATATAGTAGTTTCTTCACTTTAAACATATTTTTTAAACACAGCCTTTTTTAAACTCTTTTTTGTTTAAATAAGCAAATGGACATTGACTAGTTTTCTGAATTCTGTGACTTATTTTTCAAATTAAACTTAGTGGTTTCAGGAATACATAGCATACTTCGAACTGGGTTTTGACAGAATGGATAGAATTCCTCAGGAAATCTTCAGAATTTCTTTCAACTCTTGTTTTTGCTGTTCATCTGAATCTCATGGTTTTCACAGCTAGCTTGTCTCTTGCTGCCAAGCCCATCCCACGTCTCCCGGTACCATGACAATGGTCAGGAAGTCATTCACTTACATTTATTGAGGACCATTGTGCGAATGGCATTGTACTAGGAGCCTCACAGGAAACAGTCCATATGAGCCTCAGCATGGAAGAGGTCCTATAATTAAAGTGGTGCTGCAAGACAAATATATTCATGAAATGCCCTTTGCTTAACAGAATCCATACATATACACACACCCCAAACACAATGAAGATTTAACTCACAGTGCATAATGAGCATTGAGATGTCTGCACTTAAGGTAAATGATTTTGCAAAACTTTTTAAATAGCTGGATAAAAAGAGGGGGATTACCCTTGACAGACAGAAGGAGCTAAGGAAAGTGATATTTACAATACTATTATATTTATCATATTATCCAAAAATATATCACCTATTTTTCTTACTGTATCCAGTTGCTCAATTTTAACATTGAAAGAAAAAGACCTGTAGAATGAACTTCAAACCCACTCAATGAAAACACAGATTATAGAGAAATAACAACAATCAGGGGAAAACCTGGAGATTAAATGAAAGTTCATCTTAGTTTCTACAATAAAATGAGCTTTAAAAATTTCACCAAAGTGTGGGGTGAAGTGTGGTGTAAGTCTGTAATCCCAGTACTTGGGAGGCTGAGACAGGAGGATCACAGGTTCCAGGCCAGTGTTCGCTAACTTAGCGAGACCCTGTTTCAAAATAAAAAATAAAATAGGGCTGGGGGTGTAGCTCTGAGGTAGAGTGCCCCTGAATTATATAAAAAAGTAAAAGCTTGGCATATTTTTCTTTCCTTTCCAATACTTTTTCGGTATACATTTATTATGGAGATATTAACATTTAAGTATATCTGAATGGGAAAAATGCAACAGTGTCAATCATGTAATTTTTATAAAAGTTTTCTGAAATTGCATGAGGCAGAGGAAACATGATCTTGCTTCTGGGGTGGCAAACAGCCCGCCGGTGTTAGATAGCTGAAGTGCCACATCCTGCGTCTTGTTAACTGTAACTCAATCATCTCTACTTCAGCAGAGGGGTCTTTATTTCCATCCTGGCACTCCGGTCTTAAAGCAGACTAAAGCTTACGTTTGTTTAAAGCTACAACATGATTACTCCTATAAAATAATTAGTGACATTTGAACCACTCTCTGATAGACTCAATTTAGAGGGAGACTAAGTGGCTTTCCACATTTATTGAATTCACATTTGAAAATGCTGTTGAATGCATTTGGAACACAGCATTTTTAAGGAAGTACAGCAGGATGAACTTTAAAAAATTCTGTACAGGGTTATAAAACATGATTCCTTCTTTAAAATCTACTTAATCCCACTGCTTATGGCCAATACATTTAGAAAGTTTTACTATGGATTGATTCTTTTGCATCAAAAATATAGCTCTACTTAGATTGATACAATCATAACTTTCCATTTAACCATGTACTTTTCAGGACTTCTGGCAATTATTATGAAAAATAAATATGAGCATGAATGGTTGTGTAAGTTAAGTATCTATTCCAATTCATGTTATGAATCTAAGTGGTATTTTTTTTTTGCAGGCATCCATTTGTTGTGCGAAAAACTGACAGTTGTATAATATTAATCATTGTCCTTTTTTTGCAATTGTATTTAAACAGAGATACTAAAGGTAAAAAGAAATGTTCCTGCTGAAACTATTAGGGTACAAATTCCACCAGGATGGAAAATTAACTTATTTACCAGCCAATCAGGATTCCCTAGTGTTCTGAAAACAGCATGAAACAAAACTTGTTGAACAGTTAAAATGCTAAAGAGTGCCATTGACCTATGAGATGTAATGACTTAAAATATAAATAGTAGCAGGAGATATTCCCATAATAACTGTACAGGTGTTTCACCTGTTGACCTTAACTTCTCTGTTTCCTAAAGTTAAGTATGACACTTATCTGGGAAAATAATTTGCTCTGAAACATAAATACTCACTAACTCACAAAGTTTGCAACTTAGGTTATTAAAACCCACTCACAGGTTGAGAATTTAGTACTAGTAATTGGGTCTTCGAATAATTTAAGGCTTGACTTACCATAAAAGATACCATTCTTTCTATACCGTGCAAGCTGTGAAAGGTGGAGGATCTCAAATCCACATCTGGCCAAGTGAGTCACCAGCAGCAATTTGTTAAGTGGTGAAATGCTGCTCGCCTTCAATTTGCAGCTGCTGCAGTTGCAGGACTGATTAGCCAAGGCTACCTCATGCTTGTTAGTCAAAGTCATGGTTTCTGTGCTCATGGCTACCCTCTCTACTCTTCACATTTTAATTTAGATACTCTTGTAGTTTATGCTCAAACCTACTGCACTTCAATTGAGTGTGTCTAACATGCAGTAATTAAAGAGCAACTTTTCAACCCATGAAACTCATAGCAAACTAGATTCTCTTTTATTTTTTTTTTCATTTAACATGTGTGGTGCCTGCAATGGTGATTCTGAAGAAAATGCCTCCTCTTTCTCCAGAAGAGCCACTGCTTTCTCTCCCCAATACCTACATGATACTCTCACCCCCATGTTCAATTCTGATGCCCAGAGATTCGAGCACACACTGTGACTGCAGAGTCCAACTCCGTGGTATGTGGTGGTGGAAACTGCCTAGTGACACTGGTTTGCTGGGTGTTCTTGTATTTGACAATGACAAACAGGATGTCCAATTTGACAGCCATGACGGAAGAGGGTGATGATCAATTGCATTTCTAGACAAACTTAAATTTATATTATATTGCTGCAAATTGTGATCCTGTGATTTAATCTCAGGTTTTCTATTTCTTACAATGTATGTATTTTCACATTTGTAGTACCTTCTTTTCTGGAGGCTTTATAATAGTTTTGTAACCACCATTTTGAATTTTTAAAAAATTAGAACTCATTATCATTTCGAAACCGTATACATTTAGAAACACTGTAGAACAATCATTTTGATTAACATCTGTTTTATCAACATACTGTGATGCTTTTACAATCTAGTAAATCTGTAGGAGGTATCTTTCATTTCAAAAGAAATACAGAATTGTATGAAAGTATTAATAAGACCAAAATAATGAAATTTTCTGTGCTTGGATAGACCAACTATATTTTGTTTTGTGAAGTATATTATGGCTATTTTAGCAGCATTTTAAAGACACAAATTAGAACTCCCTCCAATGTTATGGTCTACATTTCAATACGTGCTTAGTATAAGAGCATGAAAAGCTAATGTAATTATATCTGCAAAGAAAGAATTTCTATAAAATTGTTTACTAAAATTGGGAGATTTAGGCCAGGCGTGGTGGTGCACGCTTGTAATCCCAGTACTTTGGGAGGCGGAGACCGGAGGATCCGGGTTCGCGGCCAGCCTCAGCTCTCTCTCTCTCTCTCTCTCTCTCTCTCTACCTAGTGAGGCCCTCTGCAACTTCGTGAGACCCAGTTTCAAAATAAAGTATAAAAAAAAAATAGGGCCGGGGGTGTAGCGCGGAGGTAGAATGCCCCTGGGTTCAATCCCCGGTACCGCAAAAAAAAAAAATTGGGAAATTTTTAGGGTACACCATTTTCTATATCTAGAGTACTCATATTCTCTTTAATTAGTTAATACATTAATTAATAGGTGAAGCTTTACTCTGTGCAAAATGCTACACTGAATACTGAAAACAAATAAAGAGAAAAATAGTTTTGTTCTCTTTGAAATTAGTCTATAAAGTAAATTTATTATGATATAGAGTAATAAGTGTTGTAATGGATATGTACAACCAGCACCATAGAAACATGGGGGAAAGGAGGCTCTCAGAATACTTGCAAAGTGTTGTGAAGTATTATGCAAGGATTTATATAAATATGTATCTTTCGAGTCCTAATGCAAAATCCTGATATAGGAATTCTATCAAGGGAATATAATAGCCTATAATCATGAGTAATTCAACAAAACACGCAATCTATCATCAGCTAGAGTCTTCCACAAAAATAGGGAAGATCTTACTAGAAGGAATGAAAACAGATACAGAAATTGATGAAAAGAATATAGCTGTAGAGGTGCATAAAAAAATCAAACGCACTAGCCAAAATGGATATAGAAAGATTTATCGATGATCCATATGACTTGTGGTTTAAAAAAATAAACTGGCTTTAGGGCATTCATTGCTGAGAATTTGTACCACTATTATCAATGAACTTGTAATTTATTTTACAAGTCAAAATGACTGGAACCTAAGAAAAATTTCAAAATGTTGTTGAATGAATGGGTAAATATAAAAAAATGCAAGAAACGTGACAAGTAAACTGTTTTCAATGGTTATTGGATTTGAGAGTAAAGAAGGAGTATATTTAAAATTGTGGCTCTGAAACCAAATTAACTGTGCTGGATTATCCACTGTGGCAAGTACTTACAAACTCACATTGTTGACAGCCCAAGAAATAGACCACTACATAGCTTGATTCATTCAGTTTTAGTTTTCTTATTTCTCCTAAGATTTTGTAATTTTGGCTTAAAAGAACTGAAATAAATCTAAAGTGATTATTTCATATGTCAAAATAAGACAACAATATCTGATTTTTTTATTAATTTATTTTAATTGACAAAATTGTATATGTTTACTGTGCTCAACGTAATATTTTGAAGCATATGTACATTGTGCAGTGACAAAATCTAGCTAATTAACGTGAGCATTAGTTCACATAGCATTTTTGTGGTGAGAACACTTTTTTATATCCACTCTCTAAGCATTTATTATATATAATAAATTTTATTATATATAATTTTAAATTTTATATAAATTTTATAATATATATAATATTCACCAAATTGCACGATTCTATCAAAAGTCACTCCTACAAATAAAATGACAAATATACCCAACATTTAAAATCATAAGTACAAAAATAAACTGTTTTCCTCATGTTGATTAATGTCATGTCAATTTATTGATAAAGCTTTAGCCGACAGAGTTAAAAACGTGAGAACACAGGCAGAAAAAGACATTATTTTTGTCTCAAAAAGGGGATTATAAAATTCAATTAGACATTGTGGACTTTCAATGGGCTTTAAGTCACCAAAGTCATGAATCAACTTAAAAAAAATGGAATAATCATATTGTCATTTAAGTCCTCAACTCAAACCTTTTTAACTCGGATCTGTAATTTAAGAAGATGCAAAGCTAGGCATATTGGATGCTGTTTCTCTTCTCTTTGATACATCAGGGAAAAGGAAATGAATTTCTGTTGATTGATTTTGCAAAGAGATTAATTCTATGGATATGCTCTAAGGAAAAATAGTAAAATGAATTTTCTTTGCAAATCATTATTAATAATAAAATATTGTTAACTAGTAAACACGGCATTTCCTAATCACCCCCATAAGGTGACAGCTGCTTCTGTAGCCAGGGCAGTGAAATGAAACCCGAAATATAATTCTACCCCCCACCACAGAAGAAAAAATGAGGAGGGGCATTGACTAGATCAGATGATGTTTTACACTTGAGGCAATATGGAATGGGGAAGAATAATTGAAGTCTTTTTCTTTCAAACTCTTGGAATTTGGAGAAATCTGTACCCTGGAAAAGCAAACTGCACTGTAGTTTTTGAATCATCATTGTCCCCCAAACAGTTGACTTTGCCATTCTAATAAACCCTTGTAAGGAGCTTTAATTTTAGGTTTCAACATTTCTACTCCCTATTGTTATCAGTTTCAAACTCTCTAAAAATATTTAAAACAAAGAAAAAAAAAGGGCTCTTCCTAGAATATAGAAATTGTGATAAACTTACATGTGAGGTGCTACATTCTTTTCAGAGGATAACAAAGGGAAACCATGCGACCGCCTTTGCCTGAGTCAGAGGTAAAGTCAAGTCATCCTTTACATAGTGTTGCTAGTTTCTTCACTTTGCTCATTTAATATAGATCTGCTTATTTATTTATCCAATGAGAAGGTGTGTGATACGCCTTTACTGAAACAAATAACTAGTGGCTTCATATCCTGAAACGCTCACCAGCCAACCTGCTCATTCATTTGTATGCCACAGATGCCTCGTTCCTTCCCCCTCACTGCCTGCCCTGCACTGATCAGTATTAACAATGGGATTTTTGTCTCACTTGAAAACTTTCTTGTTCCATTTGAGCTGAGGTGGAGACGGACACTTAAAAACAACAACACCAGGTATTTTCAGTGTTTTGTTGTTTTTAATATAGCAATACAGGAACACTGCATCCATTTATCAGATAATTGAATAAAGATGTTGTAGTCATGACAAGCTCATTAAACAGAAATGGCAGGGAGAAAATGACATCTCTTAACATTTTTGAAATGTTCATATTTGTGATGGATTTAAGAAGACAAAATACAAAAAGACCATAGATGTGATAAATTATGTTCCTATAACTGGATCTTAGCTACTGTTGGCAATTGGATACTAACCCTAACTTATGCATCCCTTTTCTAGTTGCCCTTTTCCATCCCCAATCAAAACACTAACCTTATAATATGCACATCCTAGTGTCAGTAGTCAAACTCATGGAAAGGGAAATTTACCACTAAAAATGTCCCCAGTAATTTCTGAGAGCCTTAATTATCTAGGTCTTTTTAAAAATGTATAGCCACATGTAATGTGATTCTTTGGCCTGCTTTTTGTCTCCTTCCACAATGATTTAATATTTATCACTTCAATTCATTGGGAAAAAAAAACAAAGCAGTCTTTTATCTTCTGAGGCCCTATTTACCTTAAAGTATCATGAACATTGACTTTGCAGGGAAAACACAAAATTGTCTTTTCCGAAGTGTTACAAATTCAGTCCAGAGGAGGGATGGGCTTGCTTTACTGAAATTTCTATTCATGGGGTTGAGGAGGGGGTGGATCTAATGCTTCTCTGGAGACTGGATTCCCCTTGCATTTTACAATTCCTTCTCTCAACTCATGCTTTCACATGTTGCTTACACTAAAAGCATTCATAAGGGTCAGATTATGAAAAGTGTAACTTAATTTCTGAAACACTGCTTTTAACCTGCCACCCCCAGTTCCCATCCATGACTCTAGTAATTCTTAAATAACTATCATTTTTGGCTAGAACCAATAACACATCAAATATTTAGTTTTCCCAATTAATAGGATGTCTTCTGATCTTCTAAAGAATTTTTTTCACCCACACATTTCTCTCTGAGGGGGAAAAAAAAGAAGGTTCAAATTCCCTGCACCAGAAAAACCCTCATTAAAAATGAATTTCCACATGAGAATCAAAACAAGGGCAAATGTTTGACTATGGCATTTGCTATAATTCCATGGATCATAGGCCTTTCTCAAATATTAGTGAAGCATTCCTTAAAGAAAAAAATAGCAGGAAATAACAGAATTTAGATAGAAACTAATATGTTGGGGTTTTTTTACATGACTCAACAACAACAACAAAAAAACCTTGGGGAGAGTACTAAAATTTATTTTTAGTACTGTTTTCCCTCTTTGTGTTGTTTCTTAGGAGAACTGATTAACCACCCAAATTTGAAATTCCAAACTTAGTAATTTCCCTTGAAGAAATTATATGGTATGCACTTATATGGTATGCACATACTTTTGGGGAGTTCCTTTAATCACAATAAAATGGGGGTGGAGTAAGAGGTAAGATTGTTTAATCTAGTGCACCATACCTTCCAGTATATTCTATTCATTAAATCTTTTTTTTTTGTTTTTTGCAGAACTGGGGGTTGAACCCAGGGGCATTCTACCTCCAAGCTACACCCCCAGCCCTATTTTTTATTCTTTATTTGGAAACAAGGTCTCACTAAGTTGAGGAGGGCCTCACTAAGTAGCTGAGGCTGGCCACGAACCCTGATCTTCCTGTCTCAGCCTCCCAAGTACTGGGATTACAAGCGTGCGCCACCACACCCGGATCTCATTAAATCTTTTAAATATATCTAAAACATACTTTCTCCTTACAGTCTTTGTTTTTTTTGTTTTTTGTTTTTTGGTAGTAGGGATTGAACCCATGGACATTCCACCTCCAAACTATACCCCAGCCCTTATTATTTCTTTTATTTTGAAGCAGAGTCTTGCTAAGTTCCCAAGGCTCACCTCAAACCTGTGATCCTCCTGGCTCAGCCTCCAAAATACTAGGATCACAGGTGTGCACCACCATGCCTGGCTTTCCTTACATTCTTTTATGCTCAAATATAACCAGTATCTTTACTGACTGTTCACAAAAAGATTCAGGGTATTTTTAACCTAGAAAAGTACTCAGAATATCATCTCTCAAATTAGAACAAAATTTCTGCTCTTAAATTACAATGTTTATTGCCTTCCCAAATTCTTTCAGAATAACAAAACATAGGCATTTTTAAAATGAACACTGGTTTCAACCAATATATGAAAAGATCAAAAACACCTTTCCAATGGAGAAATACTTTAATATGTATCTTCTATAAGTATACAGATCTTTCTTGAATTAAAAAAAAGAGACAAGCATTAACTAGCCTGTTATGAAGTTGAAAGTGTTGTTTCTCTGGAAAATCAAGCAGAGCACCCAGAAAATTGCCACTCTTAGTAATCCATCTCAATATGGAGTGGGGTGACATTAAAAATACTGATTTATTTGACAGAAGTGTATACAACAGCATGATCGTCATATTAAGCACCTGCTCAAGTTTGACACTGTGGCAGAAGTTAATCACATTTAAAAACTTGAAATGTTAGAAGACATTAGGAACTCAGTTGCAAATAGACTTAATTATAGTAAATGATGTGAATTGTGGATTTGAAAATAGAATGCTTTTAGGAAGAAAAAAGAATATTTTACTTCTACCTTAAAATTCAATTTAAAAGGTAAATATATTTATGACTTTTAAAAAGTAATAAATGGTACAATGAAATCAATGAATACAGTGCCAAAATATGGCAGGATTTGTCATGTCAAGCTTTAGGCCACACATTCTCAGAATAAGGAGTAACACTTGGAGTCAAAATCTGTATTTCACACCTACACCCCGATTCTAGTACCCCTAACTTGTTGGTACCTCAGCTGAGAAAAAAGACTTCAACTTAATTACTTCTCAGGTGTTGATAAGTATACGTTTTAAAAAACGAAAACAATTTTGGTTACCTTTACCAAAGTCAAATGAGAAAGCAATAGAAATATAAGACTTGAAGTGATCTTGTAAGTATTTTCATATATATAGCTTCTTTTTTCTTTCTTTCTTCTTTTTATAAATCACAGTTAAAATATTGATGGGTGGCCAAACTTTGCTACTACTTTATGATTTAGTTTTAGACAGTTATATGTAACTGAAGAATTTACTACTTTTACTTTATAAAATTAAAACAAATCTATAAAAATGCAAATGTAAAAATCAATCTATTTTACTTTCAAGCATGTAGAAAATATCGCATATAAACAAATATATCAACGTTTTAAAAAACATGTGTTTGTAAATACATGGGGGGTGTTTAAGCTATCAAATTCTGGGCACCAACATTAAAGTATTTGTTTTACAAAATGAAATAACCCTGTTCTGATTTTGTGGTTCAAAGTCTGGACTAAATGTCTTTCTTTCCCATGGAGTCAATCCCAACCCTCTGTTATCTGAATTTACTTACAACCTTTTATTTTTCCTGGAACACATCTTAATATTGCAAGATTAGACATTACACAGGTGAAATGAATACACTTCTAAATTTGACTCTCCTGTTTAGTTTAGACAAAAAAAAAAAACCCACACAACTCACTCTCCTACCTTATGTGATAAGAATTACAGCAAAAAAAGACTACTTAAAGACATTTAAATTATATATTAATAAAAGTTCTGTAACTATTTAAAGTGATAATATGTGGTATTTCAATAGAAGAATTCATTAGTTCAATCCTCTACATAATCCCAAAGTGACACGAATTCCTCTATAGAATGAATGTCTATGAAGAGTAATCCAGGGAAGACAGACAAGCCTCTTGTCACTTGCAGCCTTAATCCAGTGCCCAGAGCGTGAAAAGTGCTAAGGATAACAAGTGTGAGAATCAGTAAAATCAACATTATTTTTGGATCTTATTTTCTTAACAATAGTAGCTGATCAATGGGCTTGGGGGAACTGACAAATACAATACGATGTGTTTGACGAATCAATCTTGTGAATAGAGGGAGAATCCTGCCTCCCCTTTCCCCTCCTCCCCCTTCAAGTCCTCCTCCTCCACCTACATTCACACAAACACATTTTGAAAGAGAGAGAGAGAGAGAGAGGGAGCAGCCACTGCTCTTTTTCTATTGGTCTGAAGACATTCAGCAATGAAAGCTGTAGTGACAATGCTTAGATCATTTTTATAAGAATTCCAAACTACTTTCTGTTAAGTGTTCGTGTTTTTAATTGTGAGAATCACCCTCTCCTTCTGGCCAAGAAATTTCCATAGTATTGAAATTCTGTAATTTAAGTGTTGGGGGCTGGGGCAGTGGTAGGAAGGGTAGGGCAGAGAAAGTTGGCAGTATAGAAAGAAAAGTTCTCTCCTGTTAACTTTTATGCAAACCTCCTCCCCCAAGTCCTGTCAGGATATCAGTTTGGGGGAAGATTGAAAGAAAAAAAAAGGAAATATAGACACCACAGACAGCATACTTTTTTGTAAAGAACTAATAGTGTTTGTATGACTCCCTGAATACATACTTATGTGTCCCACAGAAAATTTAGTAACCCTTCACCAGCTCATGAAGGGACAGAGAGATGCTTTTTATGCTGGTCCTTGACACCCAGCAGGGACTTGTGTGAACTTTGTCATCTTCCTCTGCCCTTTAATCCAAAACCAGGGAAGTGGCTTTAATTAATGAGATGTGATGCATTAAAAATGTAAGCCAGAGCATTCCAGAAGCTGGAAAACCATACATGTTTTAAAATGTTGAGTATCCTTTTGAGAATCCCCTGTTGTAATTTATAATTCTCAGCGGACCTATATTTGTCTTGAACGGATTGTTGAAATGGGCTTTACTAGGAATTTCTCCACTGAAATTGCAGTGGGGCAGAGGAAGGGGGTGGTGGAGCCTAAGGGGTTTGTTGGGAGGAGGGAATGATCTCTAACGAGGCTTTAAAACCTTCAGTGGTTAAAGTTATATTGATGAGAAGGTCACACACACACACACACACACACACACACAATACACACACGCACACACGCACTACATAAGTTCGGCAGGATTGTATAATGAGCATGAATTGTAAATTATGTAGGTAGCAGAATTCAGATTTTTTTAATCAAAATTGCACCCAAAAATGGCTATAAAACAACGCTTGCCTTGGGAAGTAAATTTATAGCTACATGCCTTTCACAGGCACGCTGGAGGGCTCTGCTCCGGGGCTCTAATCTCTAGGAGATGTTTTTTGCATGTGTTGTGTGACAGGAGGGCAGGGGAGTGGGTTGAGCTCTCGGTTCTCCCATTGTCAGCCTGTCTAGTGAGTGTTGGGAAAACCTGTCCGTGGGATCTTGTGTCATCTCTCCCTACATGTGTACAGGAAAAGTCTGCGCTGCTCAGGTCTCTCTCTCTCTCTCTCTCTCTCTCTCTCTCTCTCTCTCTCTCTGTTTCCCTTTCATTCTGCTTCCCGGGAGCCGAATGAAGCAAGGAGCAGGATTAGAGTCCGCCACCGGCTATCAGAGGAGCGTAGATAAAAGGAACTGCTTCTTAAGCACCACTGCCGCAGCCCTTGTTAATTTTTTTTTCCCTCTCTCTCTCTCTCCCTTTGCACACAACAGTTGTGCCTCATTATCCGGTGCCTGGCTCGATTTTTTTTTTTTTTGAGGGTTTGAAGTTTCTGTGCTTCAGTGACTGCTACAGAAGAAGAGGTGTTAGTGTTGCCATGAGGTCTTGATTGTCGGCATTTATGAATGAAACTGACCTAAATCACCTGTTACCTCCAGTTTCCAGATTGTTTGAACTTCTCTGGCCGCACAATACAGGAAGGCAGGCTGAAGCAGCACAGGGACCTACAGCGTCTGCAGCATGGGCTGGTTCACTGGGATTGTCTATCTTTTCTGGGGAGTATTACTTACAGCAAGAGCAGCAAACTATCAAAATGGGAAGAACAACGTGCCACGACTGAAATTATCCTACAAAGGTAAATCTTTATTTTTTTTTTATTTGGCTAGCTTTGTAATGCCCCCCCCCTCCGTTTCTTGAACTCCCTCCCAACCCAAACCACCAAACCTTTAGTTTAACCTGGGGAACCTTTGTGATTATATGTATCTTTCTGAAATGATTTAAACACTTTTTATTAAAAAGCATGTCTTCTGTTTGATATGTGACAATTTAAATGCAAACAAAGAACATTTAATCACATTTGCAGAAAAGAGCTGCATGCCTGATACATGCTGATCTGTATGTCTTATGATCAGATCTTGGGTTCTGTTAATTTTGCTGACTTTCCTCCTATTAAAATATTTTTAAACAATACTAATGCAAAAATGGTCTCTTTGTAGAGGTGCATGCCTGCCTCTCCTATAATAATTGTTATGATGAATTATATTTTCTTAGTTTTAGACATTAAATGGTTAATCATCATCATGAATATTCAGTTTGTTCAAATCTGACAATCAGATGCTTAACATAAGCAGTAGATCATGGTTTGCCAAGAGAATATAAACTGGAAAGAACAGACTAGTTTTTCCACAGTGTGTTATGGTTGTACAAAAGACTGTGTATTTGACTAATTGGTGTAAAGCTAGCCTTTCAAATATGTTATTTAATTCCATATGTACTTCAGTGAGAATTGAAGAGCTATTACTCTCTAGTTACATAGTTAGTTATGTGAACTTTTTTTAAAAAGTATAAATTTAAGACAGAAAAAACCCAGCTTTATACCGTGGTATTTTATTACAGTTTCATGTATTTGCTTGTTTTTAAATGAGGATTTTAAAGAAAATATTTATTATATATTTGTTGGGACCGATTTTATAGATTGATGTATAAAGTAATGCTAAAATGATTCCAAAATAATACATGTAACTTTTAGTGGCAGAAACTATTTATATAACTTAGGTATTATGAAATGGAGTTGAAGATTAAACTGTTTTAACTCAAGTAGGCTTACTCCCTAAGGTGTTGATTTCTTATGATTCTCATATTTCTAGAATTGGGGGTGGGGCAGTGAGAAGCTTCAATTATACTACATTTTTAGTCTACAAGGTAAAAGAAAACTATTGAATATCTGTAGAGGTGTCTGCCTACTGTACATTGTTCTTATGCCAGAAAATATATTCTTTAATTTTCACATGATGGGGAATATCTCTTTCTGAATGCTCTAGTGTGAATGAGGATCTCAAGTAGGAAAGAGAGATGTAATTTTCACACTGGATAAGAAATTAAACACCTATTAAGTGTGTTTATTTTGACTTAGTACCATTTGGTTAAAATACATTGAATTAGAAAATATTTTGATATCTTTCTTGGGTATCCAATTATGAATAGATTTTAAGCATCAATAAGAATTGCAATTTTATTTATTGTACAAGTTTAAACATTATAGAATCCATTGAATATTTAATTACATTTCCATAATGTTTCTATTTAATAACTATCTTTATTTTATATCTTTTTTATTTCCATGGTATATAATATTATGGCATCTATGTTTTCATCAGTCTTTGTTTTCTATTTTCACTCTTTGAGTAATAATTATTAATAATTATTAAGGCAATGGTTCACTTTATCCAAGTTTATATTCCGTACAACTAAGTTCTACATGGGGCATTAGTTCTTAAAGATATGAATGACTACATGCCATAATCTTAGATTAACAAGTTTGAAATAGTGAAACACATTTTAAAAGTCTACTAGATTTAGAGATGATTGTCCACGTGCTAAAAAATTGTAAAGTAAAATAAAAATTGAAAATTATACTTTCTTATTTTGAAAGGATTTTAGTCCTATGCTAATAGAGTATTCTTCATGATAGAGGAAGACCTGTCTATACATTCAATTCATGTGGATAACATTTAATTAAAATATTCCATTGTTGTATACATATGCTTTGAACTTGTCTGATGAAGGGAACTATATACAATGAGGAGGTGTATATATTTGACACTGTCTTTATAAGTCTTTTTTAGCAATGGCATCCATCAGAATTATTCTGCTTTCCTTTAAATCAAAAACTGCTCCACAGATATATAACGACCCAATTGATATATCAAGAGCTTGGCAATTTGGTAAAATAAACTGTGAAATGGACAACCACAAGAAGGATAAAAGGAATGGCCAAAGCAATTTTTCTTCTATCATTCTATTGGTCTGTCATTACCTTTTTCTCTCACATGTGCACTTGTTTTGCCAAAGCAAATGACTGGTAGCCAATTGTCAGTACTTAGTTTCTAAACTATAATAGAGATTTTTTTTAAAGCTACTTTTTTTCTTCCTTAATTAGATGTCAAACACAGTTAAAACATCAACTGCATTGCCCTTAAAAATACTCCAGCATGACTCATGAAGAGTTAAATCCCTGCCAACCTCAATTTCCCATGGTCACTTGTTTTCAAAGATCCACCATTAACTCTCTCAGTGCTCAGGTTGCCAAGATGAAGTTGCAGGCAATCCCTGCACTCACTTCCTACATGTCATCCTGCCTGGTAGGAGTTGAAAGAGATTTGATATGCGAAATGGGAAAGAAAAGGGAGTAAAAACAAGAAGGCAGCTTTTGTAGTGGATGTGCATACATATCTAATAAGATACCTCTTTACTTTCTAGGAAAATTGACTTGAATAGATGTGCTCAGGACCATCTGGAGAAGTGATAATATTAGAAAAATGGGGTGTTCTGGCTTTGCCTCTGAACCAATCTGATTTAGAATCCTTGTGGGGGAAGAAAATGTGAGAACTCTGTAAATCTCAGCAGTCACTTAGAAATTATCCTCGAGAAACATTCACTCAGTTACTTTTGCCTTTCTTAAATATATGCAACATAGCTAAATGTTAACATTCCTCTTTTTAAAATTGGTGCATAACTGTTTATTTTCTCTACAAAACTAGTCAAACTCTACTTTTCTCATGAAATGCTAGAAAATCATATAATATCTCATTTGGGAAATGAGGTAGTCTTCAGTAAAACCTATGTGAATCACAAGAATAAATAGGTTTGGGGTTTTAAGCAAATGATAACTATTCCATCATTCAATATAATGTTTTTTCCAGGTCACTTTGTGCTTTAGTTTTGGTAGAAATCAAAGACACATGCAAGTCTCAATGTGATGGTGATCCTGTGAATCCAAAGGTCAAATTGATTATTTTAACCTTACCTTCATAGGGAGGATTTAACAAATAGCATTGAAATAAAGAGTAGATATCTTAAAGTATTTTTTCATATTTGCTTAAGTTTTTTCTTTCAAGAATTATTGCATAATTATTATAAGATGAGATTGTCAGTTAAATCTAAATTCTTATATATGGCTTTCCAATATTATATAACTTTGGATTAAAATTATGAAGTAAAATTTCCAAAAGTTTTTTCTTTACTTTTTCTCAATAAATTGATTGCATCAATAATTAATTAGCATGAATAATGATTTACTAAACCTGATTTCTGTCCACAATTTTTTAATTTTTACCACAGCAGAGTTTATTTTTACTATATATGTATACATGAATACATATATAGCATAAATATATATCTGTATGTATATGTACAAATACATTTTATTATATATGAAATACATAACTTCATGTTGATATTTCTGGTTGAGAAAAGTAATTTTGCCAACCAGCCAGGGGCTACTTATAGTAAAATTCTTTACAAATAACATTATTATTGGGTTAAAAGGATATTCATATGTTCAATTATAAATGCATAACATATATATATATAATATAGTAGATGTGACCTTTTAAGTCCTATAAAAGTTTTGATGGATATCTTAATTATTCACATAATAGGATAGGATGAAATGTGTCTTCCACTAAAAAATCTCCTCACAGCTAAAATGAAAAGTTTCTAGGAAAGGTGGGACAGGACACACACAAGTGCATTCTCTCTCTCTGTCTCTGTCTCACACACACACACACACACACACACACACACACACACATGCACAGAGCAACACAAGTTATTAATTCCTTGCAATGCTTTTTCTCAAGCTGTCACTGTATATTTGGCACCAGGTCTTTCACTTGCTGATTCATATTTAACATTATCTTTTCTTTTCAAAACTTTTAAAGTCAAATTTTAGCTCTGAAATCTTGAACTTAAATAAACTGAATACTAGAACTTTTTGGTCATCTATTCAACAAGTATGTCCTGGCAAAATAATGAAAAATAAAATAAAAGTCATACATCTTGTGATTCTTGGTCAGATCAAATAATGACTAGTGAAAAGTCTCCAATTTGTGGCTTCTCTGCTTAAAACTGCCAACCAGATTGGCCTTTGAAATAATAATTTATACAGTGTAAACTTTAGCATGTAGGAAAATAACTGAGGCCACAAAATAAGCCTCAAAACCACCAACTTTTAATAATGATATCCAATCATTATTAACTTAAATCTTAATATTGAATATGATACTCCCAACTCTAATTTTTATTTTGTTTTTCTCTTCATATTAATGAAAAGTCAACTACTATACATTATATGAGGTTCCTAGATTTTAAGCCAAATAAATGGATGTAGAGGTTGTGGTATATAATTTCCCTTTGTTTTGTGATTTTTAATTAGCACACATAAATCAAACAATGTAATTAACAAGTACATTGTGAATTGGCATAAATTATTTTTAAGTTCTGTACTTAAGAATTAGTGTAACTGAAGGATCTTTTAGGAATAAACTTAATTAGAATTAATTATTGTAATTATTTATGTCCCTATTAACAAAAATAAAAGTTGATCTATTGGTTATAGAGAATAGTATCCTTATTGTGAATACATAATTGCAGTATGGATTAAGTTTTGCATCACCTTTTCAGATGTGTGCTTTAAGAAGCTTGTATTTTAGCCGGGCGTAATAGTGCATTCCTGTAATCCCAGTACTTGGGAGGCTGAGACAGGAGGATCACAGGTTAGAAGTCAGCACAAGGTGATTTAGCAAGACCCTGTTGCAAAATGAAAAAGGACTGGGGGATGTAGCTCAGTGGTAGAACATCCCTGAGTTCAATCTCTAGTTCTACTCACACACACACACACACACACACACACACACACACACACACTTTTATTTTAAAGTTATCATAAACTTTAAGGTGTCTATTAGAAATTTTGTGGTATAACTTTTTATCCCAAATTTTCTCACTTAAACTTCCACCACATATCTATGTGCTATAATAACTCCAAAGTTCAAAATGCCACAACTTCACATCTTTTGAAGAATTTTTAAATCTGAATCAAGTATTAAAATACATTTTGTATTGGTAATTATCTAACCACTTTTATTTACAAAGTCCTGATACTGTATCTTGGCAGTTACACATTAATCTAATAAAACATTACTCCTATCAAAACTATGGAAATAAATGTACAATAAAACAACCCATTGCTGCAAAATTGTACATAAAATCTCCAGAACTCATGAAAATATAGAACTAAGTTTACTGAATAGTTAAAACTTATTTTATAAAGATCAACATTTATAAACATGAATTAGAACAAGTTTGATGGCTTTTACCCCTTCATGAGTTCTAAGGTATTATTTAAAGGAATTGTGATTTGCAGTTCTATGCTTCTACTAATAGGTGGCACTAGCAATTTGTGACAACTCTTTTCATTAGTTTGGAAATGGGCAGACTGCTAGAGTAAATACACACAGAATAATGTGTGGAGGCCCAGCTTGGAAAAACTGTGTTACATAAGATGTAACACACACAAAACCAAAGCATTAGTTAAAATGGGATTTGCTACAGGTTTTGATGTGTTCCTTGCATGCATTTATTGGTACATTTTAACCCTGAAGAAGTAAATGGTTATAAGTAAGAAACAAATAAACAAGTTTACTTTAACTTAAATGAGACTATATGTGAAATTTATCTGTAAATTACAAAATGAACTAATGAGTGAGATATTGATACCAAACAACTAGAATGGTGAAAGCACAATTTTTTGAGTGTATACAATTTATCATATACAATAAATGTGTGCATATATATATGTATATATATATATTTCCTGAAAGTGTGCTTATAGCAGGGAGTTAGCCTGTCTGTAGTGCATTATTGCACCATTTATAATTGGACAGTACCTAGCTGAGAAGAAAATGTTTAAAAAATTACATTTAATATTTTTCAAAACAATGGCTCCTTTAATTTTTAGCTTGTTTAAAATTATTATCATAACTAAACATATGGAAGAATCAATAAATTCTATCTGACGCAAATAAGTCTGAATGTCTCCAGCTACTATCTCCTTCTATTGCCAAGACATAAACACCAGTATAAATAGAGAATTTGCACACTATTTCCAAACAGTAACAAAGCTGGACTCTGTCAAACCCAGGATAAGAAAATACACAATTTATATTTGAACTAGGGAATGAAGATAAGCAAAAATAAAATTCTGTTGATAAATATGAAGAAGGATTTGGTTTTAGTATTTTCTACAAGCTTAGCGTAAAACTTAGAAGGACCACAAATTTCGGAAGTCTTGTCATCTTTTGAATGAGTCATGAAACCTACATTTCTAGGTTTCCCTTGCTTGAGAAGATGTGGCGTGGGAAAACAATGTTGACCAAAACTTTAGATTTTCAATGACCAGCCCAGTCACTCATTGTTGGCTGATTTTTGTGCTTTATTTGATGCACCTTGTTTTTTTTAGGTCCAAAATATACCTGATAATAAAACATATTCCTTATGGACACAAAAGAATGTAACCTTATAATAAATCAATTCAATATAAGTGAGTTGTACATTATCATTCTGTAGAGAAATAATGGTAGTGCTAGCTGCCGGGATAGAGGGATTTAGGGGTGCGTGAAGGATATGAGATTAGAGGTATCGTCCCAAAGCAACATCTCCCTTTAACTAAACCAATTCTGGGACTGAATCAGGAAGTATCTGGGTCATCTTTGTTAACATAGAGCTCAGAAATGCATATGTGTAGGAAGACTCTAGAAGCAATGTTGAGGAGTTATTCCATTCCTGTGGACAGATACATTGATTTCCCTTATCCTCTTGTCATGTTGCAGTATACAAAGCCATAAAAAGAAAGTGAGACTATTCTGAAAACAAATGGTGGCTAAAGATAAGGAAAAATGGCTCATCTTTGCATTTCGCTGTTCTTGAACATTTGTGTAGAGCAGATCAGTCCTCCCAAATTAAGTTGAAAGTATAAGTGAACAGTTGCAGCTGGCTGTTTCTCATTGTCCACACTTTGGGGAGAATCTTGGCTTGGCTCTCTGGCAGCTTGCTAAGATGCAGCATTTCAGACCTCCTTGGCTTCCTCTCTTACACCCATCCAGGGCAGCAGTTTCTCGCAGCCCCTGCTGCCTCATCTCCAGGCTAGCATCTTTCATCCCTTGGCTTCCTGCTCCACAGCCAGTTAGCACCACCCACTCCCATTCTGGACCTTCCCATCTCCGCCTTTGCTTCCTCAGGAGAGTAAATGTGATAGGAAATAGCCAAAGGAATCATCATTGAAGTGTGAATGCACCAAATACAGGCTGAATTCTTTAAGATTCTGATCTCGAATATCTTAGAGGGTGGGAAGGATAATAGGCTAATTTCCCTTAGGCCACTTAATAGGCCTGCTGATTGACATGGGCAGTATAAGTGAATTTGCAAAGTTAGATGGAAAATGTTTAAAAATATATGCTATTCTGGTGACAAGGTGAAAATATCACCAGGAAAAACAGTAGGGCAGTTATCATTCTCACTGTTATGTACAAATCATGCCTATTAAGTGGTAGTAAAATGTGATGAAGGCTTAGTCCCAACCCTTAAGCAACACATTCAGGCAAAGTTAAAGTTGTCTACACCTGAAATTAATCTAAGCTGTACATATTATGAATCTTCATGTGTCAGAACTTTGAGTTTTTACCTTCAAATTTGAAATCTCAGGAGAATAAACTATATCCTTTAAGAATTAGTAGAAATGATACTATAGTTTTATTAGCTCTGCAGACTTTATTTAGAAAAATCAGTTGTTAAGTACTTCTTCCTCGCATTCTATACATAAGGTACACATAAAGTCACATAAGCCATCTGTCACATTTCTTCATAGATGAATAGATTTTTGGATAAATAAAATGAATATGGAAGGACTTCTGAGGAAGATGGTATCACATCTACCAAAAGATTTTAGTGGCGCTTGGGAAGGGTATAGGCTAATTGGGCTTGGAATGACAAGGAGCACATTAGAAGACGGTAGAGAAAAGTGGTGATGAGCACTATCAAACATTGTTTCTTTGTGAATTGGTTTTAGTTTTAGGAAGAAAAAGCAGTATATTTTCTATAATTTATACAACTTAAGACTGCAGCATAAAGACTAGGAACTTCATACTTAATATGTGATTGTCTAGGTTCACCTGAAAATGAGATCAAGAAGGACAAGTAGTACAGACTTATGGGGACATTTCCACAGTAGTCACAGAACCATTTGGGCTTATCTGTCTCCTCTTTGAATATCTACAAAGTCATGAGTGAGCTAGGCTTCTTCCTAACCAAAGGGAAGAAAATACTGCTACTAGTTCCTTAAGGTGATAAATTATGCTGATTTATAATGCTGGTTTCTTCTTATTTTTCTAGTTAATTCTTATTTTCTCTGCTTTATTTTGTTATCTTGTTGACAGTTAATTCTTATTTTCTCTGCTTTATTTTGTTATCTTGTTAACTCAGCAGCAAGCTGTAAAAAGAGCAGTTTCTATTTGATGAACATGTTTTCTTTTAATATGAAGACACCTATAACATCTGTAGGATGGAAATCAGGAATTAAAATGTCCCTTTAAGTGTGTGTTCCTGTTGTATGCCACATATCTTTAAATATAAAATCATATATTGCTTATATTTTAATCTACTTAGTACTTTGTTATCATTTAATATGTTTCTCTGGCTCACAAAAAATTAGCTTCAGAGCAAACAGCCTGGTAAAATATTGGAATACTTCATAATATATTAGACAAAACTATAGGTTCTTGCAATACAAATTGAAAAAAAAAGTTACTTCTGGAATTCCATGTACTTGCAGATTGTATTTATATGAAAAAATCTATATCGATGGGTTTGTATTATATACATATATAAACATATAAACATATATACATGTTTATGGGCATCCATAATACTCAAATATAAGAAAAGTCACAACCATTATCTTCTAAATCATGTGACATTTAATTTGGATTTATGAAATTTGGAGTGGCAATCATCATAGTACAAGGTTGGGGCATAGGGCCCGGGACAGGGCTCTCCTTTGCTTGATGTTGGGTCTCCATCAGTTTAGGATGGACTATAATCTCTGTTCTTTATGGTTAATCTTCTCAGGGCACCTTCTAGTGCATAGTGCTCCTGTCCACCGGTGTTCCCTGCTCTCTCTGAGGCATGGCCACTCCAGAATATTGCCAAGATCACCTTTCGAGGCCCTTCCCCCCAGTCTCCCCCTCATCTCAGCTTCAGGCTGTAGCACTAGGTGTGTTGCCTCCACACGTGTGCACCCAGGGTGTCACTCTCATGCCTTGCACCTCAAGGGTGCAAGGAGTGACCAGGAAACAGATTCCCCATATAACCACCTTCTGCATTTCCAGGTTTGAAATATAGAACAAGGAATGAAAGAGAAAGAAGGAAGGAAGAAAGGGAGGGAGGGAGGGATTCTGTCCCCTCCCCCTGGCTCTCTGGAAGTACTAATCTTCTCTCTGTATTTTATTGGCTTATCCAAGTAACTCTTACTCATTTAAGGATATTCTTTCAAAGACAACGTCCTATTTATTCTGACCTGGGGGAATGAGAAAAGACCCCCAACATAATAAAGCTTTTATGTTCCTCTTGGGAGGAGGTTAGGGACTTTTCGTTTTTGGAAGGTTAATCTATAGCAGAACAACAACAACAGAAAAAAATATAATTTCTTAGTGATGTAATTTTGTACTTTTAAGTTTTCAATAATTTGTCCTCTTATTCCTGACTTGATGGGTCCACCCCATACCTAACTAGTCTCGGTGCCCTATAGATTTTACCTCTTGACTATCCCTCAAACCCTTCCTCATCTCTCTTCTAGGTGAAAATGGGACCCTGCCATCGCTTGACCAATCACTGCAATAGCTACCTATAATTATTATTTCTTCTTTCTGTCATCTCTGGCTATAATTCTTCCAGAAATTCAAGATCTAATTATGTCTTCCTCTTTTTAAAATTCCCACTGATGAAAGTTCAAACTCCTAAAGCAACCTATTAGAGCAATTAACTGACGGAGTCTAGGTGGTCAAGGGCACCATTGGCAGTCCTGCAGGTGTTCACATATGAGGAACCAAATGCCTGAATAAGAATAATGATAATGGAAATGGGAAAGAAAGTTTCAGGATGAGATATGTTGAAAGTATGGACAAATTAGTTGGGGGAAATAACTGGTTATGTGTAGGCGAAGACTAGGAGAATTAGAGAACCACAAGGTTTTAAATTTCTGCAACCGAGAGTGTGATAGGATTGATAATAACCGAAACGGGAGGATGTCTTACCTCACCACTCCAGTCATGCCCAACAAAGTCCTTTCTTCCACCGCATTTCCTTTGTGGGTGCATTTCCACGGAAACAGCACACTTTCCACCCTCTTGGCGGTTTACTGATACTATCAGCTCTAATAAACATTTACTTGTCTCCTCTGGGTAGGCTTTTGAAGAGGCAGAGGATGGAAAACATGGTCTAGCAATTGTCCTGGAGAAGTTTAGTATCTGGGAGAGGAAAAGACACAGATCATCAAGCTTTTAACATCACATCTGTTCTGTATCCATTTTATATTCCTAGTCAAGTTAAGTACAGAGTCTTGTGCATGATAAGTCCCCATTAAATACTTCTTGAATGGAGTGGTTTAAGGAATCAGTGAGGAGCAGCAGATAATGTCTCCAGGTTAGAAGACTAAGGAGCGAAGCTGAGACCATACACACAATGGATTTGAGTACACAGCACAGCCCCGTTTAACCTGAAGGTTTGTAAAATAGACTAGTAAAATATTTGATGGGAGGAAATATCATTTTAAGACTGAAGAAAGTTTAGATATGGATAAATGGTAGAGAATCTTCAAATAGAGATTATGGTATTTAAACGTGAGCAAATAGATGATGGAACTTTTTAAAGTTAATGAGTAAGTGACCTGTGCAAAGCAATGCTCTAGGAATCCAGAAACCTGGGCGTTGCTTCAGGTATAGAGTTATATGAGTTACTGAGAGGCATCTTCTGAAATCCTGAAGCAAGATTCTGGGACAAATGTCTACTGATTAGACTGGGGCTCAAATAATGACCTATTTTTTTCTCCTGGGATACCAAGACTTCCTACGTGGACATGTACCTTGTCCATTATATAAAGAGATATATTATCATGAATCCAGAAAAATGTAAGTCGCACTTTAAAAACTGAAGATTTTTATGCTTCAGCATAAAGATTGAAAATCCAACTACCAATTGTCATTTGGGGTATAGCTGTCTACCTAAAATACTCTATCTGACACATGAATTCCTTCAAATGTTCTTTAGTGCAGAGAATGCAATTAGAACTTTGATCAGGAATTCTGCACACATTTTTATTTATCAAGATGTCACCATTTTGGCAAAGCAAGACACATGGATAACTTTTTTTTCTTTCCTGTTTACTGACTATACAGTTGGGATCCATAATTCTTTTGATGGATTTTTTTCCCTCCTGGGCTCATATGCAGCGATTCATTCCTTTGCATTCAGTTCTAACCAGATATAATTGAAAGCTATGCTCAAACAAAGCAACTACTCCTAACATTCCAGTTCCCTATTAGGCTTTCACACACTGGCCCAGAGCCATGGAGTTTCTTACTTTCGCTGCATGAGCGTCATGTTCAATAGATTCTCTGATTTTTGTTTCTCAAGGTGCCTATTCAGCATAGAATTAAGGTTTTCTTTACACATACCAACACAGAGACATCTTCTCTGTGTCCTTCAACCTCCTCACTCAGGCAAGTAGTTGAGAAGCATCACAACATAACAACAAAATGAGACCCAATGATTTAAAAAAATAGTTTCATTCTGGCACCCTTGAAGTCCTTAGCAAGTGAGGGTCAATGTCTGATTTGTCCATTCTTGTTCCATCATATCTAGATTAATATTTATCTTATTTGCTTTTTTCTTTAGGTATCAAATTGTAGAAAACTAACCTATGATAGTTCTGTTCACAGCTATATAAACATTAGACCATTGATTTTGAAAGACTCTTGAGTCTGTTTAAAGTAGATTCCATATAAGGAAGCAGAATTAGTGATGTAATCATAATTCCTCTGGAACAGATTTAAGTCTGTAATACTGAGCTGTCTGCACAGAACACATACCATGTTCACATTCACACACATGGATGTTCCCTGGTTCATATTTTTCTGTAGCATTTTATATGATGTAGTTTTCTTTATAGATGACGATAATGGCTGAATGTTTCTAGTGTTCTGCATTTATTGTCTTTTCATATTTCCAAGAGAATAAAAATTTGGATTCTTGGAATGTTAAAGATGATAGCACATATTTGACTAAAATATATATGATTTGATTGAATACACTATTTGTATTTAGCACTATTGAGTGGTAAGTTATATTGTTATATCCAAGTATTCACTCGTTGGCCTATTGAAAATTAATGGAGTTTTCAAATTTAGCTATTGAAACTAAAATTTCACAAGGACAAGGGCAGTCTTAGCATAGTGATGAAAGCGTTGAATTGGCTCTGGCACTTACTGGGTATGAGATCCTTGGATGGTATCATCTTGTTCAGCCTTGGGCTCCTCTTTTCAATGTGGAAAGACTAGCTACCTCCTGAAACTTGTTACAGGGATATGACGATATATGCATAAGGTAACAAATCAGTGCATAATACATAGAAGATAGTTAACATCTTAATTCCAAGAAGCAGATTAATAATTGCATACATTATGGATTACAGTGTTTTGCTCACATTTTACATATGTGTATTCTCCAGCTGCTATTTCTTTGTAAATTAAATTAATAATGATAATACAAAGAAAATTACAAGTGTTGTATTTGTGATGTGCTTTTTCTGAAGATGTAGAATAGCAGTATACGGGTTTTAAAGTGTTAAGTTTGTCCTCATCGACTAGTCAGTGGAGATATGAGAAGGCTTTGTAAAAAAAAAAATAGTGTTTCAAGGAACCAGTTTATGAAAAAAATTGCTGAAAATTTTAGGATGAAAAAAATAGGCTTTCAGTCTCTCGTATGCATTTAGGTGAGGTTAAATGTTTTGACTGTAGACCTATTGCTTGACACACTTTTAAGTGTAATTTCAGTGGAATCAGTGTACATAAAGCTAATGATGGGGATGAAAGAAGACCTGATTTTTAGGTTATCTGGTTGTGAATGCTTACTGAGCCAGGTGGAGCCAGGAAGCACCTGTTTTTGAAGGAAAGGGTAGGCTGCATCTCAGTCTCCAAGTTCCAATTTATGTTTCCAACATGAACTAAAGTCAGTCATTTAATATTTAGTAAAAATGACCAGGAAATGACTAGTTTTATTTGCTTCTGTGCTTACAACATATCCTCTCAAATGGTGTAATGATTGCCTGGAATATTAGTTTGTTATGACTTGGTCCATGAAAACACAACATCCTTCATGACAACTTAAGGAGCATTGAATCCACATAGGAATTAACACAATATTCCTTTTTAATATGTCCTGAGTCTGAAGGAAACACTGTAGATACAAAGTCTGAGTCTCTCTGACCAGTTCTATGAACCACCTGTGATCACAAATAACCCATTTGCGGGAAAGAGGATATTCAGTCACTCGAAAAAATAAACTTGCAGTCTGAAGCTAGTAAATAGAATGAAGACCATGTTGAGAGTAACTTAAAGGGGCTTTTGTTTAACAGAAGACACTTGGAAACCAGACTGGGAAATCTAGGCGTCGTTAGAAAAGGAGGTGACACCAACGACAGTTGGCTTTTAAAGGATTTTTCTGGAAGACAGAGATCTTTAAAAAAACACTTTATACACCAGCATGAATAAATTTCTGAGGTACATTAGACAAAGATGAATTTTATTTCATTGTGGCTTTAGCTGTATTACAATGCTCATAAACTATTTTACCTTATGCCAGACATGTGGAAGCAATCAGTGTATGTAAATGATATGTGAAGGTGAGGTACAGTTTTAGCTTAAAAACGTAGACTGTCTGTGGTCATAAATTATAACCACATCACAAAGAGCAACTTTCCTTTTAGTAGTAACTTAAATATAAAAATAATCAGCGATGAATCCGTAAAACTACTAGTGTTTTCTTAGTAAGGCCAATAAATGTAAAATATAGTGCTATTTTGTGCTGTTACATTATTTTCAGGACACAATATTCAAAGGCAAATTTTTTTTCTTTAAGTAACTGCTACAATGTAAGTAGCTGAGATTAGACATAATTACGTCAGTGTATCTCTGAAAACCTACTTTTGCCAAGGGTAGTATTTTAGAATAACTGCATTTATCTTTTATTAAAATAAATGACCCTTCCTTTTTTCCTTTAACAATGATATAAATTTGGTGTTTTGCCTATAATACTTTTTCTGCTTATATGTGTGTGTGTGTATTTTTAAATTTATGTTTCATAACATTTCATAAATTTTGAACATATATGCTGAATCAAATCTCCTTGAAAAGGAAATATATATAATAAAAGCAAATGTTTTCCTTTCTTTAAATTCATAACAATGAAACTTTTGGTCTCAATATAATGGGACTGTGCCTCTTTTAAATTATTTTTTATCAGCTGCTATATGTAAAACCGGACATTAAAATAACACAGATTCAAAGTAGTATTACTAGACTGGCACAGGTACTCACACAAACACACACATTCGAGGAGAGAAGGAAAAGAGAGCAAAATAAAATTAGTCAAAGGCATGTATTTAAGCATTATCTTACCATCTTTTCAATGAAGATAAAGAACAAGGTCATGTTTTGTTAAGTTGAACTCAGGTTCATTGTACTCTCAATTTGCTAAATAAACACACACACATGTGTAAAAAACCCTCACTCATTCTAACACATATATTTAAGGGAATCAAGAAGTGAATCACTATAAGTATTTAAGGAAAATTTGCCAGTATATAAAAGAAATAAATAGCTTCCACACTTTGGAAGTTCAGTGTGCATGTATGTCACTATCACTATGAACTACATTACGATGTGAGACTATAATGCACCAATAATAGTATATAAAAACACACACATTATGGGAAATGTGCAAAGAGTGATGGATTCCAACAAAGAACCTTGAGAATTCAGTAAATTGAGACGTCACAGTAGGGAAAGGGATCGGGAAAGTCCTTATGTGAGAAGAAGCATTTGAGGTGGGAACCAATGACATAATTAATGAACCTAGACATGCTTAATGAACCTTCTTTTGTCCCCTTATAAAACAGGATTTTTATTTTATGTTTACAGAAAGCCCTCTTTTATATAAATGTTTATAATATATCACCCCTGTACATAGGAAGGGAAGTATAAGCAAATGAATTGACTAATGCATTCCTGAATTTCTTTACATTTATATGTCAATTCTTGTAAATGATATATCAAATAATATTTGTTGATATCCTCATATTCCCACACAATATTGTCCCTTGTGCCATCACCAACACCTGCAGCATTTCATGAAAGCACTTCACCTCACTATTATCTCTTGGAGTTTTTTTACTAACCACTGGCACGTTTCTGCAAGTTTCAGTGTTCTCATTTTCTTGATACCAACAAATAACAAGGACTCATAGTCCTTCCTCCAGGGTTCTCAAAAGTTTTTCTGACTAATACACTTCAACTCACTGGTTCTGTCACCAGGAAATTACTAAGCTCTGTGATGCTAAATTAATGACTGTTCTCTATGGCAAACAGGCAAACAATCTTTCTGGTAGGCCAGAAGGTGAGAGGGAGGGTGGAAAGCATTCTAGGTGAGGGTAGTAACATAAATAAAAGGTAGGAGAGAAAGTGTTGTGGCTATCTCATGAAATGTTTAGTATTTTACTTTTCCTAAACATGCTTAAGAACATTTTGTGAGATTAGTTTATCAACAACCATGGGCAAGTAACTTGACTTCTATGAATATGTAATGCATGACAGAAGGAGATACTAATAACGGTCTGTTCCCTCTTTCACCTTTAGCCTCTAATGGAAATGGTTAAATAATTCATAAAAATGTCATAATAGAAGCCAAGCATGGTAGCACATGCCTGTAATCCCAATACTTGGGAGGCTGAGATAGGAGGATCACAGGATCGACACCAGCCTCAGCAACATAATGAGAACCTGTTTCAAAATGTGAAAAAAAAACTTGATGAACACTGACAAAGCCAAGATGCACACAACAGGAGTGATTTGTAAAAGCAAAATGACTAGCCATTCCTGTAGTTACCGCGAACAGTCAAGTTGTTTGATGTGATGATCAATCAGGACAATTGAAGGACTGGGAGTAATTCAAGTCAGAAGAGTGGAATCCAGGGAAGGAAATAGATGCTATAAGGTGGAATTGGGGAAAATAAAACTTTACTTTAAAATCAGTCAAGTAACATGTTATTTTTTATTCATCTTATTTATTTGAGATAGGAAAACATTACAAAATGGTTTAAACTTGTGTAAAGAATACTGACTTGTGGGATAACAATAATAACTAAATGGGGTGTTTTCTGAATGTAGTTTATGAAAAGTGAGCAAAATACATATATATAAAATGCATAGAATAAAATTTTTACTATAAAAATTGAGTTATCATCATTATTGAATGGCAATCTGTTCTCATAATCTTATTAAATTTTATTTATTTTTAAAATTGTACTTAAAATATGGGGCTTCTTTTACTCAGGAAAAGATCAGGAGGAGAGTTTACTTATATGACAATAACAGGCAGATGCTGGAGTTAAAGGACTAAGACGGGTAATTTTATATCATAATCACTTAGGAGAATAAAATGCATGGCCAGCTGAGTGGAACCAAACACAGATAACTCATGTCTACATTGGTTTGTTATCATGTACCTTCTGAATCATAATCAAAATCTGCTTCAGGAGGCTGCATGTTGGTGCTCCTTTTGTTCCATCCTCTGGTATCACAGTTCTAAAGGCATTCCTCTGGATTACAGGCCTATTCTTTCAATTACTTTCACTTAAGTGACTGAAGCAGAAGAATGCGTTTTATTTGAATGAACATGCTTCATCATGTCCTTCATACTTTCTGAAGCAGCATTTTCTTAAGTTTTTCCCAGGGTGTCACTAATAATAGAAGAAGATGATTCTGAAAATATTCCCAAGAAACTCAAAGTCACCACTAAAGTAGTCCAATTTGAAGGCCCAAGGCTAGACATTATTATGCAAGAAGTAAAGAAGGCTTAGATGGTTCCATTTTTCCAATTTCCAGAGTCAGTTATTTTCACTACTAAAATTGAAAGTTGCACACACTAAACTTACTGCATGCTACCAGGATAAGTGACTCCAGACTGAATTCTCTGAACCATTTACTATAATCAAACTCTTCGCTTCCAGTTCCTAAGCTAACATTGTCAGAGTGGCTTGGAAATGTGAAATATGAGTGAACTTGGTATGCCGATTCTCCCCCTCAGATCAGAAAGTTGTTGAATTCTTAAAGAAATGTTTTAACGCTCTTACTCATTGCTCTTAAGACATATTTTTATATACTTTTATTGGTTGCACTGTAGTCTCACATCATAATGTAGTTCAGAGTGATAGGAACATACATGCACACAGCACCAGTACTTGGTAAGACATATTTTAAGTTGTCTACTTGGTCTATGAGAACTGATTTTTCTACTATTATTTTGGGGATTTGAAAGCTATTTTTATGCCACTGTTCCAGACTCTTACAGCCACTAATCTGGCACCCGAATGATTTCTCATGCCACCTTTCATATATAAATATGCTCATATATCTTAGAAGATAATAAATGATCTTTTTTTTTTCTTTTTGATAGGTATACATCAAACTCATGGTATGTTTTCCATTACATACAGGAAGAGAGAACCATTTGTGGTAGAAATCCCAATAGAAAACATATTTACACCCCTCTGATCTTTATTCCAGTCTGGATAGTAAGTTTTTGACTTGGCTGGTCCTTTTCTTCAAAGTTTCTACTATTCAGACTAATTGGGACCTTCACTTAAATTGCTCTGGCAATTTACAACATACCACAGAATAACCTCTTAATGTACATTTTGTACCAAGATTTGTATTTACTGAAATAGAAGAACTGCATCCTAAACAAATTATGAAACCCAGGAACCAAAATATTGTATTATTTTAAAAGGGAATAGGTAAAGAGCAAGAATTATTTTAGGAAAGACAAAAACTAAGAGTTTAATTCAGAATTGCATATTTGAGCTGTAGTATATTTCCCGTATCCCATGCCAAATAAAGTGATAGGAGTGCTGTGAAAATTTAATGCTTGTTAGTGTTGGTGAATCAGTGTGACTATAAATAAAAACTGCTATAAAACTTCAGAGCATTCTTTTGTGGGGCAGGCAAGGTTCAAATAGAGTTTGTGCCTATGCCTACTTCCAGACAGGTTCCACATACTAAGCTTTTAATGGTACACATCCACCTGATGCAATGCTTATCAGATTGTTCTATTAAAAATAATGGATGCAATGGCATAGAGAGAGAAGAAAAAAGGTTGCTATAGGCTTCCAACCAAAACATTTGTCAGCTATCATTTGGATAACCAAAACCATTTATCCATTTGCTTCATACTCTGCCTTTAAGACATCCAGATGGCTCTCAATGAAGGGAATGAAATGTGCTCACAAGAAAGTTCCAGTTTTTAGCCCTAGAACTAAGTGACACAGTCACTTTAGCCCAAGTGACACAGTCTGCTGATTACTAGCCTTGCCTGTGCATTTCCTAGTGATGAGGCTTCCTGCCACCAAAGCAATGGAAAGCTGACACTCAAGATGCCCAACTGGACCAGGAAATACAGTGAGGTACAAGCTTGAAACCAATCTTCCTATTCCTTTCTTTACTGAGGATGATTGGCATTGCCTGCTCTCGATACATACTGGCACTTGAAATAAAGCTCTAAAACAGTTGTCTTTAAAAATGACTTTTTTTTTTTTTTTTTTTT